>JAFIRS010003970.1:0-106101 GCA_018342105.1 Gonioctena quinquepunctata | reverse complement strand
AGATTATCCTACGGGTAAAAGCTCTCCACAATCCCCGATCATTTCAACAACTTGTTTTCAAAGCTCACTGGGGGAGCAGTTCGAAATTTTCTCCTGGAATTTTTGGAAATCCCCCCAATACAACAAGTCCGATCGTGCGCAATCTTTTGGATTTTGGGGAGTTCTCTTGATATTCAACCCCTCATCAATACTGCATTTCCCTTTATTTCACAGGAAAAACGCCCCCCTCGCTTGGAGAGTAAAAAGGATTCGAAGGTCATGACAACAGAAATGTATGCCTACACCACAACTTTATAAAGGTAAAACAAACATCGAGATCAAATCTTGGGTTCCGAAACAATCCCAACATCAAAACCAAGGTCAAACCCAAAAGTCAAAATTTAATTTTGAACCCCAAGGTCAAACTCAAAAAAACTGAAGTCAATCTCAAAGGGGGAAAACCCCCCTTTCAAAACTCAATGAAAAACCAAAGTCAAATCAAGGTCAAACACACCCATTGCACACCTGAACCTTTTAAACATACTCATAGTGGTGGGGAGAGAGCCAGAACCGGCTTAAATCTCCTACTTCCATACCACCAGCGTTCAACACTTATTCACTCGATATTTGTTTTACCCGATATTAGTTTAATTGTATTAATATTTTAGTTATTTCCGCGAAAGTTGTTTATTTACTTTTAAATCTCACTGTATATTAGACTATAGTTGTAGTGGTAATATGAGAGCAGGAACTATCGTTTAGAGGTTGTCAGTGTCTAATCTCGTTCTTGAAGAATTGTTAACATATCTTTTTATGGTAAATACTGTTTAACTGTGTATTCACTGTGACGTCATTACTCGTGCAGTTCCGGTTTAACTTGATTGGAATTTTCTTTCTCACTGAATTCGCGATTTCACTGTAATCTGATTACTATGTGAAAGTGGAGCACTATCATCTTTCTACACTACATGTTAAACGAATGAAAGTTTAAACCCCTCTGAGAGGACATGTTACTTGAACGACGTCTGGTTACCGAATCATTATTTGTTCGCGTGGTCGCGCTTTTTATATCATCTACCCTGTCCATGGATCGTTCGCGGGTCACATTCCTAACATTAGTTATCTTCACCCTGTCATAATAAATCATCCTCTTAGTAATTAATGGCTCGTTACTGTAGCCAAAAAAAATTATAAAAACGAATGATTTATCTATTTTGTGGTCGTATTGCATTAATGATCTGTCAAAACTTATAATTTATAGTTTCTTTGTTTACTCATGACATTACTTAGATATGCGTAACTCGTAGGGTGACGACTTGTTACTAGCTCCGAGGTAAAAAAAAGACTTTTTATATGCATTCCAGGCTTGCAGGTGTTTCTCTATTTTTACGTGCCCTTGTTTATTAGTTGGGTCGGGTATTCGATTTCAGAATGTATTTTCATTCCTAGTGAATTAGGTAGAGTTCATATTTATTAATATCTTGTTGTTTCTTATGCTTGAAAGTTTTTCTGTACTTATGGGGGCATGACACTAGTACGCCGTGGCAACCAGTGCCCGAAAAAAATTAGAATAAGGATGCAGGAAAATGGATTACAAATGGCTCCACAAAAAACGGAGGCGAAGACGTGAGAGGTCAGCGCAAGAGAGAAGGAATACACTTCACTATAGAAGACACTAGGATAACCCCGAATACCGTACGATGGTGAAAAGATGCAAACAATTCCTCAGCCACACAGAGAAAAATGCTGCTCAGAGTAACAATAGCCTACCGTACAATATCCGGCGAAGCACTCAATGTGATTACCTCAATACCATCCATACACCTACAAATAGAAGAAAGGACAAGAATTGCGAACCAGACAGCAGAAGAGAAGAGATAAGAGACACCCTGTCAAAATGACAGGGAGGATAGGAAAAAAACACTAGGGTAAACTGTGATTTCAAAACCCTGATTACTTTTTGACGCAAGCTCTCAGCGGTCACGGATCCTTTAGAACATTCACGAAAATGAAGTGGAAAACATAAGATGACCTTTGCATTTACTGTCAGGAAATAGAAGACTCGGAACACACTCTCTTCTCATGCCCTCGGTGGCACAAGGAGACGCTAGAGCTCGACATGGAATTCGGGCTTACAATTATACCAAGTAACATAAGCGTTGAAAGAAATGTTGATAAGCGATTGAAATAAATGGCACAAGGGAACTGAATATCTTCGATATGTTATGAGACAGAAAGAAAGGGAGACAAAATGACAGAAGGTGATCCATACTTGCACACTGTGATGTTATAACATGTTGCATTCTATCCCCCTATACACGCTGTTCGATCTACTATATATTTCCGACTTTGACAAAGACCTGCGATGAACATCAGAACTGTAATAAGAACACTCCTGACAGACAAGGAGAAGCCAGCCGTCTACACCTGACGCAATATCATCTGGGACATTCCTGGGTACAGGAGAGGCATGGGGTGGTTTTAGCCGGTAGGAGTCCGGCACTATTGAGTCGTGATGGACACCGAGCGGCCAGTGCGCATGACGCGTTTTCAAAAAAAGTATAATTAGCCAATATCTCCGAAATAATTGGTATTTTGGACTTTAGCGCAATTGTAACTTTTAATCAGGAAGACTTCCTCTAAATAATATTAAAAATTCAGGAAATTCCCTCATAGATCACTTTTCCATAACGTTTGAGGTTCTTTGCATTTGACATATTTCAATTTGATCCTCAAATCAAGGTTTTCCAGTATTCCATTAATATACGCACTTGATTGAAAATCATATCAGTGATTGCTTGTTCAATAGAATTTACACTATCAATACTCACCATTCCGGGTGAACTTTCCAATAATGCTGTATTAGCAAGTTAGCAGTAGATTCGGGATACTCCAGTTTTGTTTTATTTACTATATCAAATCCATATTTGTCTGGAAGGACAACTCCTAACGTGAAAGGACCAATTGGAGCAAAATAATAATGCCTTTTGGCTAACATAACACGCCTCTGAAAGTAGACATGAAACAAAGAATAATATGAGTAAAAATTAAATATGTATATATATATATATATATATATATATATATATATATATATATATATATATATATATATATATATATATATATATATATATATATATATCTTGTAATGTTATGATATATTTTCAAATATGAATTGTTGTTATAATATGAAAATTGCTAATAATGTTTGCTATTCTTTTTGAGCCAAATTGTTATGACATAGATAGATATTTTTGCCCTGTATAATATTTTTGTATATGATGTAATAATAATTGTTAGCTACGTCACTGTTCTCTCGTCACGCTACCAACAATTATTATTTTCCTCACCACGGCTAAGCAACAGTTGGTACTCCCCTATCTCAAGGTGGCCGGTTCAAGGCAATAGAGACACTGCCACTGCTGGCTAACTTCAGTTTATTGAATGATCTTTGGTATGGTATTGATCATTGTGAGAAAACAAACAACAAAATATCAAAAAGCAATTATCTCCTTTATTCAGGAAGACTTAATAATACCTGGCCTACGAGAAATAACTTATACTAGGGTGAATCAAACAGATATTCACGGATAATAATAATAAATCAGATCATGGATAGATAACAGAACCTCACTTTTTCCGTGAGAGTGACGTTCTCTGTTATTGTTCAAAATAGGGTGACATAAAGTTCTACGAATGTGAAATATGTTATTGGTGAAATAGTTCAGGACCGGAAGAGCACTATTAAAGTTTTATACCTGGTTGGAACTGTTGGTGTTCTACTTATACCATGAATCAGGATGTCTCCTCTCTCCAATCGCTGTCAGGACTGCAATACCATGAATCAGGAACTATTTAGATGCGGAAATGAGCATTTGGATCCGTGGATATGTTATCATTAAGGTAATATTGGTTTTGTTTACCAAATGATGGGATTATTCCAATTTTCTTTTAGTAAAATTTTTGCGTGACATCCGCTTGGAAATTTATTTTCGATCTCTCTTGAAGCTTTGTTTTCTATCGCCTAGATACATCTTTTTCTCCTCGTTTTTTCATTTGAATTTTTGAATTGGTGCACTAAATTGTCACTTTTCACTGTTTATATTTATATTGCATAATTTATATATACAATTATTTTTCCACTCTTATCATTATTTACAAATTTCAATAATAATTGCTTCTGATACCATCTCATTGCTATTCTCCCACAATTTTCAATTTTACACCTGACCATCTATTCCCTGATTGGCTATTTTTATAAAGGCATTTGCTGTTCTATCATTGGCTACTTTTTGTTAGCTACAGTTTCATATACTGTATGTTTCAAATTTATTAATGTGTTGATTACTGTTTATTCCTGAAAATTTTGTAAATTTAGACTTTTTATTGTCTTTTGAGCAATTATGAGTTATAATAATTTTGACAGTGTATGAAATTGATTGTTTTATAGTATTTTGACATTTTTATCTATCCATATTCTACCTAGGCTCACAATATACATAGAATTTCAAAAGTTATTCACAAACAAACTCTTGAAACCATTAACCATCTAGTAATTATTCTTTTTGTGGGTTTTTCGTCTTTTAAAATTTACAACTGGCATAACATAACAATATATATATATATATGTACAGGGTGTTATGTAATAAGTGTCCGATATTTTACAGGACGATTCCTCAGTTATTTATTTATGAGGTGAAAAGTTCATATAAGCATGGGTCCGCAAGGCCGTCATTTTTGATATACAAGGTTTTCATTTTTTTTGGATTTTCGTGAATAATTTTTGAAATAATGTCGATATTTGGACAAAAATTGGTATTTGGTGATTTTTTAATATCAACCGCTCCATTTTTTTTATGAGTGTGATATTATTTGGGTCAATTTTCAATCTACGGTACCTACATACTATTTTTTTTATTCACAGAATTGTCTAAGGATTTGGTCATCCACTTTTCTCGTTTTATCTGTTTGTTGTTGATTATTATATATCTCGTACATTTATCTAACTTGGTTTTTATAATTTTAATCAGTTCATTTGTTGCAGAACCGAGATTGCCACAGTCATAGACGGTAGCCCAGTTCCCTTTTTTTATGTTATCAAGCTTTTTTTTCATTTATTTGTTTATAATAATGAACCTTCTTTCTTTTGACACTTTTACTATTTCTAAGAACTATTTGTGTAATGGTCTGTAATGGATGTTTCGAACGTAATTGGTAAGATTGTGTCATAGTTTATTTTGATTTGATAAATTTGTGATCCTAACATGTACGGGAAAATTTTTGTTGTCTTGTAGGCCTATTTATTGCAGATAAATATCCGTCTTCAGTCATGGTATCTAGGTAATATTCAGTGTCACGAGAAGTATTTAACAAATCAATATTTTTATCACCAATAACTATATTATAATTAAATATTTCATGTTTTCTACTCAAAATAATATTCAATTGGTCAACAAATGGATCAATGTCCGTGGATGGTGATCTATATATGCCATTTACTATGAAAACGGAGTCATGCACACTCATTTTTGTTCTCAGGAGGAAACTGCCATTCAAACTGATTGTGGTGTGAGACTCGTACGCCTCTGATCTCACAAACATTATGTTTGTAACAAATTCTGATTGCCAACTTTTGTAATTTTTATGTAACATTGATGCTGAATAAATACATTATTATTATTATTCCAGAACACTGAATAAACAGTGATGATTGTTTTTTTATTCTACACTTTCCTGATACTTTTTATATCTCATATCGCTTAGTGATAACATCTGCCGGTCTCGAACCCGGAAAGAATAGAATAATTTGATGCGAAATCAATACAACAAATTATTGAAAATTCAGTTCCATTATGTTTCTTTCGAGTTTTTCGGCACGTTCAACTCACATCAAAAAACACATTTTGAACAAAAATAGGCAAAAAATTATCCGCCTATGGTCGGCGTACGATCAAAGCGGCAAATCCTTTCATGTTTCTCTAGGGTTCTTCATCTCATTTAACTGATATTGGATATATTATGCGATTCTTTTCTTTGTTGAACTCGGATGATGAGAGCAGTAGTTGAGATACCCGATGTGCATTTTCTGTTCCTTCAACATTCATATCGAGAAAAAGTAGAGCATTGTTGGATTTCATTTCCATTGTAAACTTGAAGGAATCTCCCGTGTTGTTTATTCTTGAGAGATGAACACATTCCAGATTTCTTCTCAAGAATGATGGAGTGGGAAAACGTCGAAATCGGAAATTTCTCACCACACCAAATTCCGTGGGACGATATAATAATTCCACATGAAGAAAAGCATTGCTTTGAACGAAAATCATGGAAGCCGCATATATGAAAACCAATGAGATTACGAATGGAAACCGCTCATTGTTAGTTTTGGTGGACTACACGAACTACACGAACCACTGCACCGAGAGACCTATAAAATCCTTAAAAAGCACCCAAGCTTGTCCATATTCACCTGAAGACGATTGCGGATACAACCTATCGATACGGCGCGCGGCGTGGTGATCTTTCAAACCCATTAAGTTGAGGCGATGGACGTGAGAAACGAGAGTAAACAACTGATCCTATCAATAAAAATCAACAGATCAGGATTAGTTTTTATGAATTGAACGATACAACGTCTGATAGGGTGTGATGAAATATGAGAATTATACAATGTGTACATACGTTATTATTCAATGGATACTTGACGTTCAGAGTGACAGGAACACTCTCGTTCTGGTTGACTAGCTTATCGCGGAACTGCAAAAGAAACAGAAATAGATATAGTATTATAGTATCACAAGTACAAATTATTCGTGGAAAGAAAATATTTCCAGGAATAATTTAGGATCCTATGATATTTGGTAAGGGATAATATTGGAGAACAAACCTGATTTTTTGAAAGATAATAACTGGAATCAAAATTGCAAAGAAGGCCATGCTCATTTGGCATTTATATGGATCCTTTATTTAGCCCAAGACTAATATATAGGTACAATCAATAGAATAAGTAGAATAAAAATATAGTTACTTAGAAATACATTGATAATAAACAGATAGTAATTAGCACAACACTATATATATATACATATACACAAACATAAATAAAAGTTAATAATAGGTATCATCATCGAGGTTTGCACTCACTCAACAGAGGTCTTTCCAATTTAATTTTAAATACAGCAAGAGAGGATGAATTTTTTATGTCCTCAGAAAGCTCATTGAACTTATTTAGTCCTCTGAAAAAAACTGAATTTTGCGATTTTTTTGTTTTCACATTTGGAATGAATAAATTATTTCTATTTCGGGTGTTGTAATTGTGGTGTTCTGATACGAAATATATTTTTTCTCTCAGATATGGTGGAGCACTACCTGTTCTTATTTTAAAGATGAAGATCAGTGTTTGATATAGTAACATTTTTTCTACTGGTAACCAGTCAAGCGTATTCAACATTTCATTAATGGGTGTTCGTTTAGAGCAGGATAATATTATTCTAATTGCTCGATTTTGCAATTTCTGTGATCGTTTCATTTCATTTTGTTGTAGTAAAAATAGTATGGTAGAGCAGTAGTTGAATTGATTAAAAATTATTGTATTGTAAATAATAGTTTTTGACGATATGGAGAGAAATCTGGAGCTTCTATACAAATAGTTTATTTTAAATGATATTGTTTTTATTATATAGTTTGCATGTTCTTTGAACTTCAAATCTCTATCAATAATTACTCCTAAGTATCCACTAGTTCAATTGAATTATTGTTGATTTTTAGTTCACACATATTTTCTTTGAACTTTTTATATTCCTTGTCGTTACCTATCAACATAATTTTTTATTTTTTTTCATTTACTTTCCATCTGTTGGCACAGCACCATCTGGATATGTTTTCTAGTGTTTCGTTGATTATATTCACTACCGTCGTACATTCTGAATTTGAAAAGTGAATCAGTGTGTCGCCAGCAAATAAATGAATTGAGCATATTCCAACATTATAAACCACATCGTCAATGTATATTAAAAATAATAGGGAACCAAGTACACTACCCTGTGGAACACTTTGTTCGTTTATGATTTCATCAGATAGAATATTGTTCAATTTAAGTTTTTGTCTTCGGTTCTCGAAATAATCAACCAACCATGCCAATGCATCCCCAATAATACCAATACTTTCTAATTTTCTTACCTACCTACCCCTGTCAACAGTTTCAAAAGCTCTTTGCAGGTCAAGGAAAACTACTCCTGTCATTAAATGTTTATCTGAATTATTTTTGAAATCATCAAGCACACACTGTAAAGCTGTTTCACAATGGTGCCCAGCAGGGAAACTGCACACTATTGATTACTCCGTTCTGGTCCAGAAAATCCAAAATTTGCTCATATACAGCTTTCTCTAATATTTTCTCTACTGAAGGTAGCATATTGATTGGTCGCAGGTGTTCAGCATCGTTGGAATTTTTTACCTTAGGAATTGGTTCTATTGTGGATACCTTGATATCACTGGGAATTCTACAAGTTTCGAAAGAGGAGTTGATGAGGTTCAATAGGGGCTGTGCTATATTATCGAAATAATTCTTCAGAAAATGTATATTTACATTATCTGGACTACCTTCATTGGGCAGAGAGAACATAATAGTTTTGAGTATTGAATTGTCTATTTCACTATAAATTTGGCATTGCATATATATCTTCTGTGATATCATCATCTATTTCAAGTTCCGCTAAGGTATTATCTATTAATTTCTTTGGGAGACAGAGTTTTAAGGTTTCCCACATTTTAACAGAGTTTCCTTTATTTTCCAAAATTTTGTTATCAAAATATTTATGTTTATTTCAAACAATTATTTGATTTGAGGTTAATTGTTTAGTCGTTCTGAATAGTGTTTTAAAATAAAAAAAAACCAAATCGGTTAGCAAATCGATAGGCACAATGAACCTAATACAGAACAGCTCAGGCACAGAACTCTGAGGTTTATGAGCCTATGTCATTGATGTCACGATTTGAAACTGTTGAAATTTTCCAGCATAATTTCGTACCCTACCAAGTGAAAAAAAAACTGATTTTTCACCTTATATATTTTCAACCAAACTGTGTGGATAAAATCAATCGAAACAGTTTCAAAACCGAAATTATAATGAAAATCGCATTCTGGTTTGAATCGAGAATTGAAATAACGTATGGGTCATCCACCTAACAACGTTTGGCGGTCGAGGTGAACTAAAGTATATAAGGAGAGACTGATCACCACGTTTCCACTATATCAGCCGTAATCAAACGTGTGGAATTTTATGGGTAATATAAGTTTTCCTCACTTATTATCAACTATCCACCATTTTTTCATTGGAGATATTTTTAAGATGAACTATCAAATGTTAGCGGTACTACAAGTTGGTTACAGCCTGTATAAGTTTCCAATTCACATATTCAGCCCTCTTTGCATATTACTATTACTTCGCCAACTTCTGGCCTAGATTGAATGAAACAAAGGCAATTTATTTTTATGAGATTTATTATGTCACATGAGAAATCATGATAAGATATGATAAACATTTATATTGACTAACTTAAGTGTCAGCAGTCAGATCAGTAATAATGTAGTTGCAAGAAAGTAATGACTTAAAAAATATGAACTCACTAAGTTTTTGAGTTACTTTTTTGCAACTAGTTTATTACTGATCTTGTACTATTCTGCTAAAATGCATATAGGCCGAAAAAAACAGTTATTTGATTTATGTGGCAACTGACTTCTAGAATCTTTCCTCTTTGTTGTAACAACAGGACTATGATGATTTTAGAAACCACCATGGAACTTTTGAAATTGGTCACATATACGACATATTTTCTTTTTTTCTGCATCTACAAAACAGAACTGATGATAACATGCATCTTGAAAACACTTTTATTTACTATGATGAAACAATCAGCAAATTACTTCGATACTACCGTTCACCCAAACGCATACAAATATATTTCGAACAAATACAATATAATTCCCTCAAAACTGTTATTTGAAGAATCAACTTTATAAAATCCGTTTTCAAAAACAACACCCATCCAGAACTCTTGTTCAAGTTGAATATATTGAGAGAGCAAATAATAATATTGCACAACCAATACAAACACGACAACCACATACAGATCTCAAAACTCACTCAATAACTGGATTATTTAAAAAATTTAACGGACTGGTAATTTGAAACTGTGGAGACTGGCTAGTGTCACACAATCAAAAATTGCAAAAATAACCCCTTCACCACACTTATCACTTCAGTAGGTAAACAACACTAAATGAATTGTAACATTTTCTTACAATATATACCTGGTGTTCCTAATTGGTTTATTCTATACTAATTACTGTTACTCAAGTCGCCAATGGGATCTTGATGCTTCTTTGGAGATCAAAGTAAACAATGTGGAAAACATAGGCCCATTATCCTCATTAAGTAAATTTTGATTATGGTTTTTGTGGATAACTATACTGTCCAGGTAGTCTAATTTTGTCATTTTCAAATTATGAATAATAATTTTGTGACCAGCTTCGGTCATATGGCCCGCTACACTTGACTTATTCTCCCTTCAATGGGTAGCATAGACCAAATGTTCGTGGAACCTTTTGGAAATTGAACGTTTTGTTTGACCGTAATAGCATTTTGATAACTAATTTCATAAATTCCCAACTTATCAGTATTGTAACGAACTTATGCCGGACCTGTCGCCTCATTTGCATAGTACAGCTTCACCGCACTGGCAGTCACTTGTAAACAACGATGATATCACCACTCAAGTAGGACGAAATGTCAGTATGGAGTTCCAAGAATTGTCCTAGTCGCACCTGTTTCTAGCAGCATGGTGCAAGCCATATAAAAAAAAACCAAATCGGTTAGCAAATCGATAGGCACAATGAACCTAATACAGAACAGCTCAGGCACAGAACTCTGAGGTTTATGAGCCTATGTCATTGATGTCACGATTTGAAACTGTTGAAATTTTCCAGCATAATTTCGTACCCTACCAAGTGAAAAAAAAACTGATTTTTCACCTTATATATTTTCAACCAAACTGTGTGGATAAAATCAATCGAAACAGTTTCAAAACCGAAATTATAATGAAAATCGCATTCTGGTTTGAATCGAGAATTGAAATAACGTATGGGTCATCCACCTAACAACGTTTGGCGGTCGAGGTGAACTAAAGTATATAAGGAGAGACTGATCACCACGTTTCCACTATATCAGCCGTAATCAAACGTGTGGAATTTTATGGGTAATATAAGTTTTCCTCACTTATTATCAACTATCCACCATTTTTTCATTGGAGATATTTTTAAGATGAACTATCAAATGTTAGCGGTACTACAAGTTGGTTACAGCCTGTATAAGTTTCCAATTCACATATTCAGCCCTCTTTGCATATTACTATTACTTCGCCAACTTCTGGCCTAGATTGAATGAAACAAAGGCAATTTATTTTTATGAGATTTATTATGTCACATGAGAAATCATGATAAGATATGATAAACATTTATATTGACTAACTTAAGTGTCAGCAGTCAGATCAGTAATAATGTAGTTGCAAGAAAGTAATGACTTAAAAAATATGAACTCACTAAGTTTTTGAGTTACTTTTTTGCAACTAGTTTATTACTGATCTTGTCCTCTTTGTTGTAACAACAGGACTATGATGATTTTAGAAACCACCATGGAACTTTTGAAATTGGTCACATATACGACATATTTTCTTTTTTTCTGCATCTACAAAACAGAACTGATGATAACATGCATCTTGAAAACACTTTTATTTACTATGATGAAACAATCAGCAAATTACTTCGATACTACCGTTCACCCAAACGCATACAAATATATTTCGAACAAATACAATATAATTCCCTCAAAACTGTTATTTGAAGAATCAACTTTATAAAATCCGTTTTCAAAAACAACACCCATCAGAACTCTTGTTCAAGTTGAATATATTGAGAGAGCAAATAATAATATTGCACAACCAATACAAACACGACAACCACATACAGATCTCAAAACTCACTCAATAACTGGATTATTTAAAAAATTTAACGGACTGGTAATTTGAAACTGTGGAGACTGGCTAGTGTCACACAATCAAAAATTGCAAAAATAACCCCTTCACCACACTTATCACTTCAGTAGGTAAACAACACTAAATGAATTGTAACATTTTCTTACAATATATACCTGGTGTTCCTAATTGGTTTATTCTATACTAATTACTGTTACTCAAGTCGCCAATGGGATCTTGATGCTTCTTTGGAGATCAAAGTAAACAATGTGGAAAACATAGGCCCATTATCCTCATTAAGTAAATTTTGATTATGGTTTTTGTGGATAACTATACTGTCCAGGTAGTCTAATTTTGTCATTTTCAAATTATGAATAATAATTTTGTGACCAGCTTCGGTCATATGGCCCGCTACACTTGACTTATTCTCCCTTCAATGGGTAGCATAGACCAAATGTTCGTGGAACCTTTTGGAAATTGAACGTTTTGTTTGACCGTAATAGCATTTTGATAACTAATTTCATAAATTCCCAACTTATCAGTATTGTAACGAACTTATGCCGGACCTGTCGCCTCATTTGCATAGTACAGCTTCACCGCACTGGCAGTCACTTGTAAACAACGATGATATCACCACTCAAGTAGGACGAAATGTCAGTATGGAGTTCCAAGAATTGTCCTAGTCGCACCTGTTTCTAGCAGCATGGTGCAAGCCATATTATTGATGAAGCCGTCTACGAAGACACCTTTGCTCTGTCGTTGAAGCATAGTGACATATGCGTTATTATTCGGGGCTGGCTGGACACAGGCCGACGATTGCCCCTACCCGTCGACTTTCTTTAGTTTTCCTGCGTCGGTGTCGATTTTTCGACATTTGCTACGCACATGTCCACTTTTGCCACAATTCCAGCATCTTATCTGTCCTTCCTCAGGCAACACTTCCTTCATCACTTTTCTTATGGTAGCTTCTAAGTTGGCAGGCTCCTGTGAGTTTTCCTCAATCATTCGAACTTTACTTTGGCTTTTGCTGGATTGTTCTGCTGCTTCGAATTCCAAAGCACGTGCCAGTGCGTCTACAAGAAGTGTTGGACGAGCTAGTGTCAACGCTTGTCTGGTTTCTTGGTCACGGAGTCCATCCAAGAATGCCTAAACCACTAATCGCTCCATAACATTTCCCGGTGGGGCTGAATATGCGAGACGAACCAAGCGTGCAATGTCAGCTTCGAATTCTTGTAAGGATTCGCCCGATTTCTGGCAGCGATTTTTCAGCTGGGAGTGGTATATGTGTTCCAAATGGGCCTGGCCATATCGTAATTCTAGATGTTTAATCAGCCGATCATAGTCTTCCTGTTCTTGGGCGGTGAGGGTTTGTAGAATATTCGTCGCTTCTCCACGCAATGCAAGTGTTATTGCTACAGCTCTTTTTCCTGCATTCCATCCGTTTGCTTTGGCCGCTGCTTCAAACTGCCGGCGGTAATTTGCATATGGAGTTTTTCCGTCGAACTGAGGCGGCTTTATGGAAAGCTTCCCTGTTTCAGAACTGACCCTGACATCTTGTATGACCTTTTGAACTTCAAGTTCAAACACAGGTCCAGCATTGCATTTTTAGAGCTTACTGATTGTTTCCTTCATTTTGTCCATTTCTGCCTCGATCCCATCTTTGATTTCATCTACCTCCGTGTTAATTTGCTCCCTAATTTTCTCCCAACGGTTCCCATTCTTTCTTCTAGAAAATTCGCCACACCACACAATTCTTTTTTTAGGCCTTCTGTGTTTTCCAGGAACTTCTCTTCCAGGCTTCTTGCATTTTCTCCCAAAGTCCTTGAATTTTGTTGCAGTTTGTTTCAAGGATTCAGTAGTTTCTTCGAGATTATTCATTACCGAACTCAAATCACCTCCGGGAACTTCGAATAAAAATAATTCGGGGTCCTTAACCTTCTTGTATAAGTCCTTCTGCAAGTCTTTCCCGAAGTACCAGCTTTTTACCAGTTGTTTCCAGTTCGCTTTCCTCCAATTCGTGTTTCAATTCCGCTACTTTCAATTCCACAAGGGCACTTTTCTCGAACACATTTTGTCTTTGAACGAGGCATCAATCTGTTTCACGCGAAAAGTGTATCAGTTTATATTCCTGTTATACGTACAATCGTCCACTTCGCGAACACTTTGTTTACCGGGCCACTGTCTATTTTGCGCGAAAAAAAAAGGTCTATCAGTTTATTTTTCCGGAATACGGACTGTCCACTATGCGAGCACTTATTTATTGAAAAAAATCCTACTTCTGACACCACCGTAATAAGAATAATCTAAACTTCGTTTAACTAATTTATTTTTTCTTCTGAAAATACAGCCACTAATTTATTTCAGACATTAACAGTATAATATTTTGCCACTGTACAACTAACTGTAACTATCTATCTGCCCTCTTCCGTGCGGCGCTATTTATATGCGTACAAATTTCTTTTCAGAATTTCTAGATTGGCTGCTTGCTGTTCGAATAGGCTCTGGACTATTCTGGAACTCCATACTGGCATTCTGACCTACTTGAGTTGTGATGTCATCGTTGATTACAAATGACTGCCAGAGCGGTGAAGGTGTACTATGCAAATGAGGCGACAGGTCCGGCCTAAATTCGTTACAGTATTCTCCTAATACCGGGTCATGTTACTTCTACTTCTATTGCTATATACTGATTGGAGATTTACATCCCGGAATAAAGTGTTGATACCTCTCGTGAGGTTTGAATTGAGAGGAATTCTCACGAATCTTTTGCTTTCCGTCGTTTTTCTCAGAGTCGTGGTTTCATTCACTGAACGTATGAAACGCTTCTTTCTCGAACGATTATCAATAAGGTCTGGTGAATATCCATTGATTATTACTATTTTCTTGATCTTTTTGATTTCATTCTGATTCAATGGGAAGTTTACGGCTCTGTGTATTGGAAAATTGAAACTAGCCATTTTGTGTTGAATGTGGTGTTTTGAATAGGCTGGGATGAACCTGTTCGTGTGGGTGGGCCTTCTGTAGATGTCTATTTCCAAACGCTCTTTATTTCTGATGACCAGAGTGTCAAGGAAAGTAATCGTCTGTCAACTTCCATTTCTGCCGTGCAGTTGATTCCTTCGAACACTGATTTCATGGATGTTAGGAAGACGTCTATGTTTTGGTTTTTCGTGACAAAAATACTAAACACATCATCCACATACCTGAGACAAATTGTTGGAGAATATTGCCTTTGTAGTTTCAGATTCGTTTCTAATTTACTCATAAAAAGGTTTGCCATGGAAGGTGATAGAATTGCCCATGGAGGTGCCATCCTTCTGTTGGTAGAATTTATCTTGGAATATGAAATAGTTTTGATCTATGCATAATGATGTCAATTTCTGTTTCAAACTTGTTCTTTCAAGTACTGCAGGCTTTCAGGAATAAGAACACTTGGAAGCAGAGAGCTTGCATTGAACGAAACCAAAATCTCAGCTTCCACTCTTAAAAATTCTTGATAGAAAAACTTTTTGGCTGGATAGGTAAACTATTGAACTCTTCGATAGTCATTTCGACAGGTTATGAGTTGGATAATTGATATCTGACACAATTGGTTTCATACTATTACCAGGTTTATGAATTTTTGGCAAACCATATAATTTTGGAACTCTTGGATTTGATATACGCAACTTGAATTTCAGACGATCATTCAATAGTATTTTGGAGTAATCCACAGCTGACTTGTAGTTGCGTATCATCTTACGTAACGGTATTTTTTTGAGTTATTCATAAGGACCTTGTGAAATATGTTTGTTCATTTTTTCAAAATACTCTGATTTATCTAGAATGACCACCTCCTTTCCTTTATATGCTTTTAGATAAAAGCAATCTCTCTCTCTCAGATCTTTTATCACATAATTCGTACTGTTCTTATGTCTAGTAGGCTGATTTGTGGAGTTATGTGTCAGTTGAATTTTACATGCGTTTCTAACAATATATCACTAAATATCACTAGTGGTTGCAGAAAACATTGAATCTTATGATTTTTGAGTTTTGCTTGTTTCCATGTTAAAAATAATAGAAGTGTGATTCCTGTCCATTTTTGGGTAATCTGAAGTTATCTATCTTGAAAAGGGAAACATTCTCAATTGAATATTGATAGAAAGATTTTTAATCGTGGATTTTTCAATTAACAGAAAAATCTTTCTATCAATATTCAATTGAGAATGTTTCCCTTTTCGACATGAATACCCCACAAGAGGTTATCTTGACGATGGAAGATAGTGACTAAAGTTTATCTTTCAGTCGCAGATGATTCCACATCTGATTTTATGAACATCCTGTTTATATTTTCAACAAACTTGTCTATCTTGTTAGAAATTATTTACAAATATAGTTTTTTGCTTACAAGGGAAGTCAGTTTAAAAATGTCGACAACAAAAGTGACGTTTGATGACATTCATGACATCTCATTGAAACTCAAGAAGACGAATAATAAAAATATAGTGGAAAACATTTATTTCCTTCTGTATGGAGAACCTCCCATAGCAAAAGCAGTAAACAGAAAAATTACTACATTTTCCAGGTATCCTTTCCAAGATAATTCAAGAGATTCTGACGAATATCTTACTTTAATCAGTGAATCATTGAGTATCAAGAACCTACAAAAACTTTGTGAATTTTTTTCTCAGAAATATACCAAAACTGTATCTGATTATGAGCTAGCCAGAATGCACATCAAAAATATTGTGGGAATATTAAGAAGAAGATTCTACTCAGTCACATTGAGATGATATAAAAAGTGTCTGAAGATCAGTGAATTCTGGAAGTAGCAAAGCAAAATCAATGAAATAATTAGATAAAAAAAGAAATATAAAAAAGGAAATTAGACTTCGAAAGTGCAAACGAACATATGAGACATGATGGAGTAACTCCGGCTCAAACACTCGAAATAAAAGAGAATGAGCTAGCAAAGATGTTCAAATTTATTGAAATACAAGAGGAACGTTAAAATATAAGGAGAAATCGTACATGAAATATGAGGGAATCTTTGAGGAATCCAATGAATGCAATTAGACGGATATAACATCAGAACAGGAAGAAGTCAGTGATACAGGTTCGTTAGTGTGCAACAGAGTACAAGAATGGGCAAATCACATAATCGATCATGGTGAATGTTCCAAAAATGAAAAAAATTTAAGTTTAACTCGATCCATCAATAATATGTTGACAAGACAAACAATTGGGTTGACACAATTTGTTGGTACATTTTGTTTGAAATGCCCAATTTTCTATGCCCAGTATAAACTTTCAAATAAGGAATGCGCTTTCTCTCCGCAAGATAATGTTTTAAGGTTGAATAACAGTCTGAAAGGAGAAGCTAGAAAGACAGTGGAAATGCTACTCATAAACACCCGAATGACATCCTTGATATCCTTCAGAAGAAATATGGCCGTTCGGAACTGATAATGAATGATCTACACTCGATAGCTCATGAAATTCCGAACGTGGGAAACCTCGAGTCATTTCTGAATTTTAGTACTACGATTCGAAATATTGTCAATGTCATTGAAGGAGATATAGCCGAAATGGTCGATCAGAGGAATTTACTAGTCACTTTCGTTAATAAACTTCCACCTCAATTATTCACACAGTGGAGAAGTTTTCTCATAGAAAAAAAGATCAAGGATCGTCAATAATTTTTGACAGATTTCTCAGAGTGGATTCAAGAGATGTCGAAAGCAGTTTCGAGAATCACCTTCATGAAATATCCTTTCATTGAGCAAACTGCTTCAGAATTCGAAATTAAAGAAAATGCAACTCTTCTCATAGGACAAAACAATACCAATCTAATTCTCTCAATAGAAATAATAAAGCCTCATTCAAATGGTCCAATCCTATCCCAAACTAAAATAGGTTGGACTCTTCATGGGCCTGTGGAGGATATTAGCGGGTATTGAAAAATGAAATTGCTGTCGTCTGATGTGGGGAAGCTGATATAAGTCTACATAATCTGGTGAGAAATTTCATGAAAATTGAGAGTTTTGGAGTAGTCCCATCCCTTCGGGAGAGAAGAAAATCGAAGCAAAGTGAAAGGGCATTTTCTTCAGCTTAAAATTCCATAAGATTAAATGGCACTCAATCCGAAATAAAATTGCCATGGAAAAATGACTCCGCAGATCTACCCCAATCAAAACGAATGACATTTCCAAGATTGATGTGCCTTGAGAAACGCCTCAAAGAAGAAAATGGTCAAAGAAATGAAGATTGCGGATGCAAATCGAGTGATCTCACGAAGCAAATACGAAATAACTTGTTATGTTAGAAAACAATCATAAATCGTAGTATCCTGATTCAAGAACTTTTGAAAACTGAGTCTGTTCAAGATTGCGAATTACAAAAACATCATCTCATCTGGTTCTTCGATGCTCCAGCGGAAAGCAACGGTTTCTCACTGAACGACTTCTTACTCACTGGACCAGATCTCCTTACTTCACTACCACAATTTCGAAACCACAGAATAGCAGTCGCCGGTGACAAACGGGAGATGTGCAACAGAGTGAAGATTGCAAAGGAAGACAGCTTTTCACAATGTTTTTAATGGCGAAATCCGGATTCAAATGATACTCCAAGGGTATATCGCATGACTGCAATGCTTTTTGGTACAACTTGTTCGCCGTTTCTGGCACAATTTGTCAAAAATTAAAATACCGAAAAATATAGAACATAAAATCCGAAAGCAGCAGATGCAATAATAGATTCCCATTATGTGGACGGTTATTTGGATTTGACAGAAACCGAAGAAGCGATCCAGTTGGTGAACGAAGTCATTCGGATTCATGATAAAGGTGGATTTGAAATTGGTGAATTCATTTCAAATTCCATCACATTATTGAACAATATTCCGGAACATCTTGTATTAGACAATCAACTGAGTACTGAAGTCGATAAAAACTCCAATCCAGAAAATAGTCTAGGAATGATGTGGAATCCTCGCAAATATTGCTTCACCTTCAAGCTCAAATTCCATAAGATTTCAAAAGAAATATTGGATGGAGTCAAAATCCCCACAAAAAGGCAAGTTCTCAAAACGGCAATGTCTGTATTTGATCCTATCGGCATATTGTCACCAATAATTATGGAGGTGAAGATATTTCTTCAGAAAATATGGCGAGCGGGACTTGGGTGGGGCGACTGCATCACCGAAAAAATGTGCAGAAAATGGATGGCTTGGTTGGAACAAGTGAAGAATCATCGGAATAGAAATTCCACGATGCTATTCACCCCACTTGCGGAAAGCTAAAACAATAGATTTACACACGTTCTCAGATGTCAGTGAGAACGCATAGGCATCAGCGGTTTATCTCCGATTGAAATATGATGAAGGCTGGTGACATCGAAAGCTAGAGTTTCACCTCTCAAATCGCTATCTATTCCAAAACTCGGATTGCTTGCTACGGTAATGGGTGTGAGATTACAACAGAAGCTGGAAAGTATTTGAAATTCAACGCCAGTAAGAAGTTCTACTGAACTGATTCGAGAACGGTTCTACATTGGATAAATAGCAACAAAAAACTTCAAACTTTGTGGAAAAGGTCTGAGAAGAATGATTCTCGACAATTTCAATATTCCCCATTGCTATAGCTGGTTTTCAACTCGTTAAGTCAATACGAATCTGAGAAAAACGACGGAAAGCAAAAGATTCGTGAGAATCCCTCTCGATCCAAATCTTACGAGAAGTCTCAACATTATATTCCAGGATGTAATTCTCCAAGCGGTATATGGCAATAGAAATAACTTGCAAACGTTATTAGGAAAGCCGAAGGACACGTCGAGAGTATATGAAATTAGTTGTCAGAATTGTGACAGTCTATTACAGTCAAATAAAACGTTCAATTTCCAAAAGGTTCCACGAACAGTTGGCCTATGCCACCTACCGAAGGGAGAATAAGTCAAGTGTAGCGAACCATATGATCGAATCTGATATATATTGTAAGAAAATGTTACAATTTATTTAGTGTAGTTTACTTACGGATTATGACAACTTGGTTATTGAAATGCGCATATAGGTGTGAAGTGAGTAATACATTGAGACATATACTGACAGAAACAAAACCAAAGGATATAAAAAATCCCACACCTATATATTTGTGCGCCAAAATTTATATAGATGAAACCTGGTCCATTAGAATTGCGAACATATGAACATCAGTGTTTTCAAATTCATTGCTGATCACTGAATAGAAATAGAATTATAGCAAATTAATCAACGACTTGTTCTGGAATGAGTCTCAATGTTGTAACCTGCATTTAGAGCTTGTAGAAGAAAAATATCTTGAAATAATATATCCATTTATAAAGATCACATTTGAACTATGGGAGAATCCGGTATCAATATATAAATTCATATTACGTGAAAGTTATTCTATTCAAACAAGAATTGAACTCAATGAACCGAAACATTATAAAAATAATACCATATATCTGTGCTGGGGACAAAAATATAATTATATACTAGGCGTGGGAAGCCATGAATTTTAAAACAAGGGTTCCTAAAAATAAACGTACAAAGAAAATAGTACCTAATTATGAACTCCAGTAAACTATGAGTTCATAAGAAAATAGATTACCTATTTATAATCGACCCTAAAAAAAGAAGAGACACAGCTGCATCATGATAGGAGAGACAGTGTAATTATATTTGAAAATAAAACAAAGTCGACTTGGTATGTGATATTATAATGGATTATAGAATTTGCCTGCATGGGGGAAGATGAGCATATATAAACCGTTTTGAAATAATGAGATTCATTCCATCCGGGTACTCCTTTTGAAGTCCGTATGTAACGTATGATGCCTATCGCCATCTTCCATCGAGTCATTTTTATCGGACTATGTTTTAATTAGATAAAGCAAGATTTTGATTGTACTTCAAGTTATATTCAGATACAAACAAGTTAAAAATGTACCAAGTATGATGGATACTATGATTAATACTATTCAAGGCTTATAACTGAAAACTTTGCTATAATGTTTTCAAGTCCAGTAAAATATTAAAGTTGTTTAATCATTTTTTAAATCACGAATTTATAATACTAGATGAATATTTTTAGTTAGCCCTCCTACACTGATATGGCTTTCCAGAATAATTTTATCTGTATCCAAATTGTGAAGTCATAACTCAGAAAACCTAATAAGAAGTTGAAATGTCATTACCAAATTTTTGTGGACTCACCTTGACTACAGAATCGCCAAATGAACGGGGTTCATTATTGTCATCCAAAATTTCTACCTCCAATATGTCCACTCTGTTGAAAGTCGGTTTCAATATGTTCTGGAACTAAAACAGAAATAATGCACAGGAATTCTTTAACTTTCTTTATTAATCATTGAACACATGGATGTATTATTTTTCAATAACTCGAAATATGGCTATGAAGTTTGATTCATTACGGAAATATAATGTATACACATTTTCGCTCTCATTTTTTCAAGTTGCGATTTATATCTGATTGAGTTTAATATCAGGTATTAGGCCAATCAATAGAGATTTTCTGCTCTATTGGTTCTGTGACGAAAATACTACCAGGAAACCGACTGTGCCATTATACGAAAGACGGTTCGTAGTTATATACTGTTATGTTTCCTACTCCCAACTGTCATTTCTCAATTTGTTATAAACATTCAAATGCATCTTTTAATTTTTTTATCGTTTTTGACTTTTAACTTGGAAACCAATGAGGCAATTTCAATACTGTCAATGACAAATTGTAGAAAATTAAAATGCAAAAAAATTAGCTTTAACGCGACTCAATCGGATTATTAGTAATGGAAAAACCAAAAAAAAACAAAACAAAATAAGGTTTTTAAAAAAAAGCCATAACTCCGCCACTTTTCAAATTGTAGTGCAGGCTTTTCACGACATAATAGTGATTAATATGTTCTTCATGTGTGGAAAACTTAAGCACTGTCGCATTAATGGTTTTGGCACAATTGCAATCTGATTTTTTTAAGGCACTTCATTACAGCAGACTTGGAAGCGTCTTAAGTGGTCCGATTCAGATTTTTCAAAAAGATTTCGAAGAGTAGAAGTAAAGTACTACAAAATGTATATTCTCATTTTGCGTTGAAATGCTGCAAAATAGGTGAAAAACACTTGCAAACATGACCGAAAATGGACGACTGCGTGAAAGCAGCTGAGTAGTGGGGGTAGAGCAGCAGACGCGGGAAGCGTATGTATATTGATACAAGCGCGCTGCGCCCCCTATGAATCTGCTGCTCTACCTCTACTCCTGAGCCACTTCCATGCACTCGCCGGTTTTCGGCCATGTTTGCAAGAATTTCTCACCCATTTCACAGCACATTTTAACGCAAAATGATAATAGACATTTTGTAGTACTAATCTTCCAGAATTCTTGAAATCGGACCACCTATGACGCATCCAGGTCTGCTGCAATAAAGTGCATTAAAAAAATCAAATTGCAATTATGCCAAAACTAATAATCCAACAGTGCCTGAGTTCTTCACACATAAAGTACATATCAATCACTACTAAACTATACTGAACTTGAAAAATGGGGATGTTATGAATTAAAAAAAAAACGCTGATTTTTTTCGGTTTTTCTCCGTTACTAATAATCCGATCGAGTCGTGCCTGGGGTCATTTTCTTTGCATTTTTATTCTCTACAATTTGTCCACCGTCTTCCGTATGATAGCACAGTCGGTTTCCTGGTACGAAAAAATCTCTATTGATCGATCTATATGGCAAGTGACCAATGTAGCAGTTATTTTCTGTTTGATTTTATTTCTCGGTCCATGTAAAATATTTCAAATCTTTTCTGAACTCAATTTAATCGAGAATGTTACCCTAGCTGTTCGATGTCAAAATGTCCGAAATATCAATGAGTCAACCGAAATAGTTTTCCAAAGTTGTAAAAAATTCTACGTCTACCTGAAAATGGGGTCAAAAATAAACTTGAAATTGATAACACCTCAATTTTTTTTTGAGAATATTGCCCCGATTGAAGCAATTTTCATCTGGAATATACTTTAACTTCAGTTAACAGAAGGTTGTGTGCGTATTTCCCATTTTACCTTCTTTGTTCATCGTGTCATACTCCATAGTTGTTTATATTCTCCAGATAATCGAGTTTAAATTCATTCGAATTGTAATGTTTTGACTTAATTCATGTGAGTAATAAATTATTAACGAATAATTAAGAGAAATTATTCGAAGGGACACCCATAGAGAGTGAGATGGTCGATTTCAAAATTTATTCTGCACCTTTTTGAATTTCTTTATCTTTATTTACATATTACAACTGTA
Source organism: Gonioctena quinquepunctata (assembly GCA_018342105.1). NCBI lineage: Eukaryota > Metazoa > Arthropoda > Insecta > Coleoptera > Chrysomelidae > Gonioctena > Gonioctena quinquepunctata. Next base: position 82,786 of record JAFIRS010003970.1, on the reverse strand, counting down.
CAACCTCGAAAAAAGGCAACAAAATTAAATAATTTTATAGAAATCCACCTCGCGCTTCTGGAGTCTAGACTCTACTGGTATCTGTTGTTGTATTCTGATCTGAATGAAGTCGCAAGCGACAAGCCAGCCGAATATATGTACCTAGAACATTCGCGACGATAGCTTCTCGATCCATTCGTAACTCCGTTCCACATCTTGGGCGTTCTAACACATTATAGAACCTTGCCGTTTCAGCCAGTCGCGTGATGGAAGGAGCAGTGGTGTAGTATACTCGTAACACTACCCACCATTCTCTAATTTTGATCGTCCAGATTGTAAACCACGTCGTTAATCCTTTCCTTTACCTTGTACGGCCCTTTCAAAAAATGTGTTAGTTTGGAAGACACATTTTTTTCTACGATGATCGAATAGCCACCTTAGTTGAATCCTACTGAATTAGCTTAAAAAGCTTCCATCCCGTCACTTGCCACTGTCAACCTCTTCCGAGCTGTATCTTGAATTTCCAGCAAGCTGTCCCTCTCATCTGGATAGTCTCGCACTTCTATCTCTTTGGTGCTCGCTGATCCGAAAACAAATTCACAAGACAATCGATGTTTCCTTCCTAATAGACGGAGAGCTGTATACGAAAATAAAAAATGATAAGGCCCAAGGGAAATTTTTAAACAGAAACCATCCTTACTAGCTGACAAGCGTGTAGCTCTACTGGCAGAAGTCAGTCCCGGGGGGGAAAGCGGCGGCGGGCGGTCAAACGCTACATTCTACCAGCGCTCAGATAACACTTTATCGATTCAAGTTAGCCTAGTAGTTCGATCCCGAGCTGGTTCACGCAACTTTTTTTAAATTTTCTATTACACTCAAATCAACCACAAAACTTCATGAGTCACAGTCCAATGTTACGCCACTGGCTTATTATAAAATTATTGGAAAACAACTATACCCAGCCACCTTGATGGTGACGCCACTGGATAATAGTAAAATTAGCAATTCTATATTAACTGCCAAATATGCGCTGAAATAATACAAGATATTATGAAGGAATCACTCTACCCTGTACTACTTCCGTAGGATTGCTCAAAAGAACTAACCCAGAATATACAGAGTGTTGTAAATCAGGAAGATTTGCAACATGGAAATTTACTCGGAGCGGTTACAAGTATTTTTCCTCACCCTGTAGGTTGTTGGAACGAGGGCTGTTTATCTGTGACTAAAATTTACAGATCTCAGAACTTTAAGATTTAGTTGAAATAATGCACTTGAAGAAGTATTAGCAAATGATTATAATAAAATATAAAACTAGCTACAGTCATGTTCATTTGGCAAAAAAAAAAATAACAACAAGTAATTTCAAACAATAAACGACAAATGTTATGTTAAATCAGTTTTCATAATATTCATTCCGAAATAGTTCGTATTACATCGGATATGACAAAATAGTAGTTTTTAGTAAATAATACCTCTAAAATCCATGAATGAATATTGATATCATGGGGAAGAATAATATTGGAGTGGCACATTACCAAACACAATACAAAAACTAATTATTTACTTCAGTTTTCATTGAATCACTTTTATTCACCCTTGAGTATTTATTTACGCGTTTTGATTTGATTCATTCCTTCAGTTTATCACTAGTTATTGGGGATTTACTTCCGCACCTCAAATTAAATTAGGCGATGTTTTATTGACTCTAGTTTATATTACGAATTTTCCGAACTGTTGGTGTTTCTTCCAGATTAAATGGGTTTAGCAAAATACTCGGATTTCATAATGTCTGTTAATAGTTATTCTTTTAGCACTGATAACTTTTCGTTTACTGACCTCGTAGTAATGTCATGATATGTCGCGAATTGAACATTATTTATCGAACGATAGATTTGATTGTTTCTCACTCATTTTACATTTTGGCTAGTATTTCTTCACTGATTTTGAAAATCAACATTTCTATAATTTGTCACGGAGATTTGGCACTGAGTTAGGTTGACTCGATTCGATTACCTTGATTACGTTTCTGATCTCTTTTTACATTTGACTTTGTTCTTATATAGAATGATCCTTTTCGGTTTTGAATATGGGCGGTGATGTTCCCAAAGTAATGAATTATAACTTCGGACATTAATTGCTTCCGTGGCCTTATAATTCATGCATGCCTTTGAAATCTCCCGCTGTATTGAATGCTTTTAACCCACTGCCGATCATGACATTTTTATGGACTGTTTGTTTTCGTGGTACCAGTATAAAGAGTTGCGAATTTAATTTATCGCTTCTTTGTCTATGGGGGCATTCCGCTATGCGTTTGATTTATTGATAGGGTGATATCTATTTTCAAACTCGGCGACTTGTGTGATTCATAAGTGATTCGTAATATTATTAATTTCAGAGAAAATAGTTTTCGGTTCCCTTTGTTCCAAAGTTGCCGGAGTTAATGAAATTATATTTTTTTTTCATATGATTTTCGGTATTTTCCTGGGTGTGATACCGAGATCTCAGAGCCGAAAAACATACGTCATTTCAGCAAAGCTGAAATTTTCAGTATGAATAGTGTGATATGTAGTTAAGAACGTATGCGTACTCGCTTGCCTGAAAGCGGGGCCCTTTTACAGGCAGAAGGTACAAAAGGTACATCAAAACTTTCACCTACGTTAAAATATGGTAATACTTTTAACATTTACATTACCCAGTTAGCCGAGCGGTCTAGGGAGCCAGATTGGAGAGATTCAAGCTCTGGATCTCGAAAGGAAGCGTGGGTTCGAACCCCACCAACTGAAGGTATTTAAAAAAAACCTTTGAAATTGAGAAATGATTTGTGTTGATTTCAATATTCGTCCCAAAACAAATCATTTCTCAATTTCGAAAGGAAAAAATAAAACAAAAATAAATCCGCAGGTGGGGGGTTCGAACCCACGCTCCGTTTCGAGATCCAGAGCTTGAATCTGTTAAATCTGGTGCCTTAGACCACTCGGCTATCTCGCTATATTGAGTGTTAAAATAATACCGTACCTCAACGTGGGTGAGTAAGGTTTTTATGTACCTTTTGTATCTGCTACCTGCAAAAGGGCCCCGCTTTCAAGCTAGCAAGTACGCATACGTTCTTAACTACAGCATACTATTCATACTCAAAATTTCAGTTTGCTTCAATGACGCAGGTTTACTCTATCACCAAAACACATTACCCCAGAACATTCACTCTCACAATCCCTCAAAACACAAAACAGCACTTCCACAGAGCATGACGGTTTTTTGACGTACTTTTCCCAGGAAATACCTCTAATATGTCGAACGAAAGGTATGCGTAAATTTCAATTGTTCTATTATGATCAAATTACAGATCTTTCTCATGAGCGAATAGCAGGAATGAATTTATAACTTCATTTGACTTGAAATAATTTATATTCACATATGGTATCGCAAAATATCGCGAGGCGACCTACTACTGCCTCCCAACGGGGCGTACGGGGCGTTTGATCATTTTATCCTTGAAATACAGAACTGAATCTATTGTAAATAATACATTACGAGATGTACCGTATTGAATAGATAATGAAAATACTTTGAATTTGAATTTGGTCAAACGTTTTAATTTTTAATCAAAATAAAATCATAGAGTGCAACCCTGAAATTTTGTGTAGTTATAGTTTTTAACTGTAGAAATTGCATAAAATTATTGCCAGAAGCCTAGTTCGGGGATTAAACGTTGCCAGAAGTCGGTCATTTTGTGAGACAATTGTTCAAATTTCAATGACAAGGTGTAGTTCTGGCGATTTCGTTTTTATATTATTTATAGCAAGAAAAATCTGGATGTCAATGGCCAGAAGGCGAAATGATGATAATATCGACAGAAGTTGGTGAAACGGAAAGCAATTCTTGGAAATTTTAATAATAAGGTGTAGTTTTGGCCATTTGCTTTTTTATTATTTATACTGTTAGTCAACGCAATTGCAGAAGGTTGAGTGAATGATATGCATCAAAAACCCTAGAGATTCTAAAAATAAATCAAAAGAACTATTTCGTGTCTGTTTGGCTGAACAACTTCAGGGTGGATTGAGACTGTATTTATTATAGTAATGTTAGTAAGTACGAAAAGTTTTATTCTTCTTTGGAATGTGAAGGTAACGTTTTAGGGTGTATTCAAATTCGTAAGGGGCTCAATCAAGTGGGATTTCAGGTTCAATTCAACGTTTTTCTGATGCTATTGAAATCTTTTCTAAGGATCAAGCTTATTCTTCGATATCTGATTTCAGTTAATTTTATTTTTCCCCTGTGCTTATTTATTTTTTGCTTAATTTTCATGACTTTGTGTAGCTTTTATTACCCTTAATTTATCTATTTACCTCTATTGTTTTTCTATGTATTTCTATGTATTTCTATATTAAGAGTGTTAGGCACATGATCTTTCAATTCAAATTATCCTTTATGAGTTTATGTTCTGTAGCACGAACAATTTCTCATAAGGTTATTTAGCTTTAATTTTATTACCTTTTTTATTTATGATTCTAAGATTAAGATTTATCGTGTTTATAAAAGTTCAAGAATATATTTTATTTTGGGTACTTAAATTAGGTAAAACTAATCGGACCCCTTTTGATTATGCTGAGGGTGGATAAGAATCAGTTTCATAGTTTAATGTGGAAATAGAAAAGGTGGGTGGATTTCCAATATTTTTTTTAGTTGAATATGGAGATATTTTATTAATTAAGATTTTTATGGTTACAGCTTTAATATTTTTGGTGTAACAGCATTGTTACGCCACTGGCCTCTTATATCGGGATACACTCCTTCAAAGAAAACACCAATGGTATGTCTGGCTATATTCAGGGTGTTATGAATCAACACACCACACCTGCAACACCAAATGTTAAGACTGGGGAGAGTTGGGGAAGTAAATACCCCACATCTGACCAACCACATGTTACGCCACTGGCCTCTTATAGAGGGATCACTCCTTCAATTAAAGACCAATGAAGGCTAAGGAAATCTCAAATATAGTGTCCCTATACTTGATTGATCCTTCTTTGTAAAGTTGCTTGTCAAAGTGATTACTTTGACGTATAGGGAGCATCAATTACTTGGGAATAATTGAACCGAGAATATTTCTCGAGAGCCGCTTCAAGAAATATTCCTTTCTCTCTATACTTGGGAATGTGGGGTATTTAGATAGAAGCACGTACCGGTCTCAGAAAGATTATGAAATAATGCACTTGGAAAAGCATTAGAATATACATATATATTTTAAAATAGATACAAAACATTTCCATCCGTTCTATATACTGATAAAATAACACAATAGTCAAAGAACAGTGGAGAGTTTACATTAAGTCAGCTTTTGTCAGTCTCAAAGTCAAGTACACTGAATATTAGTAAGAATGCCATCAATTGTTGAAACGACTATTGATAATTATATTTGAAAAAAATATGGGAACATAAAATATGGAGATACGTTTAAAATCACATGAAAATTATAGATTATTCAATTTGCCGAAACATAAATCCAGAAAAAAATATAAGAACTTACTCCATACCACCAGGTTTCAACACTTATTCACTAGATATTTGTTTTACACGATATTAGTTTAATTGTATTACTATTTTGATTATTTCCGCGAAAGTTGTTTATTTACTTTTATATCGCACTGTATATTAGACTGTGATTATATTGGTAATGTTTTTCTATGAGAACTATCGTTAAGAGGGGTTTCGGTGTCTTTCTCGTTCTTGAAGCATTGATAACATAATATATATTTCTGGTAAATACTGTTCAACTGTGTATTCACTTTGTTAAGTCATTACTCATGCAATTCCGGTTTAATTTGATTGGAATTTTCTTTCTTAATAGTTTCGCAAGTTCACTACAGAATGATTATATTCGAACACTTCTCATCTTTATTGTACTACATGGTACACGAATGAAAGTTAAACTCCTCTGCGAGGACATATGTTACTTGAACGACGTCTGTGTACCGAATCATTGCTGTTGTTCGCGTGGTCGCGCCTTTTATATCACCTTCCCTCTCCATGGATCGTTCGCGGGTCACATTCCTAACATTAGTTATACTCTACCTGTCATAATAAATCACCGTCTTAGTAATTAATGGCTCGTTACTGTCGCCGAAAGAATGCATAAAAAACTGAATGATTTATCTATTTCGTGGTCGTATTGCATTTAATGAGCTGTAAAAACCTATAATTTATAGTTTCTTTGATTACCAATGAAATTCCTTAGATATGAGTAACTCGAAGGGTGATGAGTTGTTAATAGCTCCATGGTAAAAAAAATACTTTTCTCATGCATTCCAGGCTTGCAGGTGTTTATCTATTTCCACGTGCCCTTGTTTATGAGTTTGGTCGGGTATTCTATTTTGAGAATGTATTTTCATTCCTAGTGAATTATGTAGCGTTCATATTTATTAATAACTTGTTGTTTCTTATGCTTGCAAGTTTTTCTGTACTTATGGGGGCATGACAGCAATAATAATATAATATAAAAATATATTACTGTCGAAATTTGACCTGTTAAAAACACAAGATTCTAATTAATGTAATTATTCATACTTCTCTGTTATTTATACTTATCCTTCGTTTTGTCAACTCGTAATTTATCACTAATTCATTAGAAGTTTGAATAATACAAAGACAAATTGCAAAAACTTGATAAAATTATTTAAAAATGATTGACCTCTGCAGCAACTTCTGGCTATATTAAATTGTTTTATGCACGACCAGGCGTAAAGTAGCACGTAAGCGCCCGGATTTGCGGGCGTAAAGTACCACTTTAGCGCCCGCGGACTACTTTATCGCCCGGAGGGCGATAAAATCGTTGAACAGGCGCTAAAGTGAATTTCAATCTCATATCGATAGAAATCTATATTCCGATGGATCATATAATCAAACCCAAAACATTATTAACAATAATATAACGAAAACAATGAACATAAATTAATTTAAAAAATAAATTATGACTTAATATTGAGAATACAATTAGAACAGTTATTTATGGAAATATTTGGATTTGTTGTTTTCTGTTGTTGCAGATAGTTACTGATTTCAACTGATTCCTCATTACTAGAAGTCTGAAGATAATGCATGTTATTATCTGGTGTTTCAGAGTAGTGAGCAATATTTCCAGATTGTCTGCAATGGCTAGTAGAAGGCTCATCATTTTCTACAATTTTCTTAGCAATCTTCAGCTTATTTGCAACTGAATTTTCGAAATAACCTTCCGTAACAGTCGTCGACTTCCACCCAGCATGTCTTTTGATGTTGATTATACCCTCGCCTGCATCTGCTAACACAGTTGCTGAGGAACGTCTGAAGCAGTGACCAGTATATTCTTTCGCATTAGAAATACCTAGGTAAGTGGCTATTCTGAATGGCATTTGACCGAATGTATTTTTTCCGATAACCTGTCTCGTACACTTGCCATTTTTATAATATAAAAAAAACCGCTTTTGATCAATCTGATCTCGCAAGGAAGAATATTTTCTGTAAATATCCAAATAACTTGGCGATTTCTGTTCTTTATCGATTACAGTAAATACTCGATCTATCTTCGTTTTGGTTTCTCGTATAGTTATGAGTAAGAATGTCTCGAAAACTTGAATGTCGTCCACTGTGATATTTGCCAATTCTTCGCGGCGACATGCTCCACAAATACCAAAAATCAGTGCTACCTACAATAAATTCTCAGATTAACATACTGAACATTGAGAAAACATGAAATTAGAACTTACTTACATCATAAGATACAAATCGTCTGGTGCTTCCCTCAAAAATAACTCGATTTCTTCTCTGGTCTCTTTGGTTTATAACCATCAAATTTTCGTTCCAAAAAAGCTATCAATCTTGCGTATCCACTGATATCTATATAATCATGTACATTTGAAGTAGCTTTCAGCATGGAATAATATGACCACATGGTAGAGAGCTTACAATATTTAGATTTTTCCAGAAAATATGCAAGAAGTACAGTCTCTGTGTATTTCTTATTTTTTACATTTTTCCCATTGCATCACCTCACGAATTCTTCATACACCTTGTCGTATATTTTCTTGGATTTACTTGGCAATAAACTCAATTTCGCATCCTCAGCTGCTTTACTTATTTCTGGTGGAGTACAATTCACACTTTCTTCGTCGCTTGAATCCATTTCAAAATCAGTAATAAATTATCTGTGATCACAAAAATTGACAGCAAATATGGCTACTAGCCTATATAATCTTATTTCGAAAAATTGACTGAGTTGCCATGGTAACATTCATTCCATCACTTCTTGATTTATTCTGTTTCCGATGTGATATGAATATACATCCTCACGGCAGCCTTGATGTATTTTTATCATGTTCTAGATATAAAAAGGTATCTATCTACATGACATCAAATATACCGGTCGTGCATAAAATTTTGTATGTATTTCGGGCGTAATTTGCTTTTATGCACCTAGGCGTGTTAATAGCCCTCGCTATCGCTCGGGCTATTACTTACACGCTGCGGTCCATAAAAGCCTATTTCACGCCCTTGATACATAAATAACTATTATATACTTAGCCATAATTTTGCCTTTTGGTAATTTATGTACAGCTTTTTTGAGCCAAAAATAATGTGTAAACGAAATCGCCAGAACTGCACCTTGTCATTAAAATTTGAACAGTTTTCTTACAACTTTACCTAGACTTCTGGCATGAATTTTTACGCAGTTTCTACGGATAAAAACTATTAACAAAATTTCAGAGATTTTATTTTGATTATAAATTAACGCGTTTGCCCAAATTCAAATTCAAAATATATTTATTATCTATTCAGGTACGGTACATCTCGTAATGTATTATTTACAATGTATTTGATTCTGTATTTCAAAAACTAAAATGGGGAAACGCCCCGTACACCCCCATCGATGTTTTGCGATACCCTATATAAACATACATTATTCCAAGTCAAATAAAGCTATATATTCCTTGCTGCTATACGCTTATGAGAAAGATCTGTGATTTGATCATAATAGAACAATTGAAATTTACGCATAATACTTTCGTTCGACAAATTGGAGTTATTTCTTGAGAAAAGTATGTCAAAAAATCAGGTTCAGAGAAATTTTCAGCAGCCTTTGGTCGCTGCGGAGCTAGTCAAGCTCTGCGAAAATGCTGTTTTGTGTTTTGAGGGTGATTGTTTTGAGGTAATATGTTTTGGGGACTTAGAAATTATGTGGTTGATTTGAGTGTAATAGAAAATTGAAAAAAAACCGCGTGAACCAGCTCGGGATCGAACTCGGGTCCTTGTTGTTCAGAGGAAAACGCTCATCTACGTGAGCTACTAGGCTAACTTGGATAAATAATGTGTTCGAAGATATCGGATCATGTACCTTACCATTTTTATTTTCGTAGCCAGCTCTTAGACTATAAGATAATACAGGCCAGGATAAGCTCGGTCAAATCATTGACAGCTGCTCTATATCACAAATAGTGAAAGATGTTTGTCCAGTCCTTTTGAATCTTTTCACCATGTCATCCTACTGGAGATGGACCGCAGTGGTTCTGGTCTTGTTAATACCCATCAGCTCAAAAACTTTCTTAAAAAACTTCGACTCAAAATTCCTTCCTTTGACGGAATGTACGTCCATCGGTACTCCAAATCTGGGGCACATGTCCACCAATGACATTGCCATTGCTGAAATAGTCCATGTCATGGATAAGCTCAGTTGAATCATGGATAGCTGCTCTATACAGTGCTTTCGTAAAGTACGGAATAAATTCATTTTTAGCCAAACTATCAATTTCTGAGGAATTTCCTGAAACAGGTCGATTTTTAATTCCAATTTGCCACATTTATAGGGAAAATTAAATATACAGGGTGATCCTCGTTTGACTAATGACGTCCGCAACAATGTTTTCCAATAGAACACCCTATATATTATTCAATTTTTGGAATTTCTATGGAAAGCTGATTTCAAATATATATTACACATAGGGTTTGTATACAGTGCGTCCGTTAAATTCAGTGCTATCGTGAAGTAGTGGATAAATTCGTAAAAAATTAAAGGAATAATTTTTGGAAAGAACACCGAAACCGTCGAATTTTATTTTCATTTGGGCATTCTTTCAAATGTAATTAATACATACAGAATGATTCGTGTGGGAGAAATGACGTCAACGGTATTTTTTTCAATGGCAACTCCATTTTTCATAACGGAATGTGAAAAGGTGATAATGAGTACGTGAAATGAAAATAAAATAAGAAAAACTAGTTTGAAATGAGAAAATACTAAATGTAATAGCAATGATAGCTTCAAACAACAATTATATTAAATGTTCAAATTGTGCACCGTTTGCTATCTGACAGTAGCCAAGACGATGAATAAATTATTTTTATCAATAACGTCAGGAGGTATACATTATATCTCGTGACGAATTCTTGCTTTTACATCTCCTAAATTATCCGGCCTATCAACATACACTGTACTCTTTAAGTATCCCCACAGGAAGTAATCAAGGGGTGTCAAATCTGGAGATCTAGCTGACCACTCAATCGGTCCCCTTCTTCCTATCCAACGATTCGGAAACACCACATCTAAATAGTCGCGGACAGCTGCTGCATAATGGGAAGATGTAGAATCTTGTTGAAAGAATAAATCAGATCTCGGAAGATCAAGTTCCTCTAGATCTGGATACAAAGCTATTAGTGCAGGAATAAGGTCGCATTGAAGAAAATCCAAATATATTGGATCAGTTGGATCAGTCAGGTTCATGTCAAAAATATAGGGACCCAGAATTCTTCCGTCGACTATGCCACACCATACATTCACTTTCTGTGGATTTTGAGTGTGCTACTCCATCATCCATCGGGGATTCTCGGTAGTCCAATGACGGCAATTTTGCCTATTGACGTGGCCGTTCGGAACAAACGTAGCCTCGTCAGAAAAAAATATATTTTTTACAAAAGTAATTTTATTATTGCATAGCTGTTGCAGTTGTCCGCAGAATTGATTTCGCCGATCAAAGTCGTCTTCATTCAGCTCATGGATGAGGCGTACCTTATAAGGATGGTGCTTTGCTTTTCTCAGAATTTTGTGGACTGTAGACGCTGCCATATTGAAATCAGAAGCCGATTGGTTGAACGTCTTCTGGTGGTGAGGGTCGATCAGATTTAGGAAGATCACGGATATGACCAAATTCACTGTAATTGGGCTCAACTTTGCTCACCATGCTTTGGTTATTAGGCTGCCGATGAGGATGAGTGGCATTAAACAATTCAACTATTCCTCTTTGCAAATATCAATCATGCAAATAATTTCAATTCTTCCTCGTTCATTTAATTCAATCATTTTCCATGAAATGACAAAGTTACTACTCAATAATGTATCGACAAACGATGAGATATGTTATTCCCTAAAGAAATAACTTCACAAAAACTACTCAGCAATAAAAACATAATTCTGATCGTTATGGCTACTGTCAATTAATGGAAATAGTCAGATAACAAACGGTTTACAATTCGAACATTCAATTTGATCGTTGTTTGAAGCTATCATTGCCATTCAATTTGGTATTTTCATATTTCAAAAAAGTTTTTATTTTTTTATTTTCATTTCACCCATACGCATGATCACCTTTTCACATTCCGTAATGAAGAATAGAATTGCCATTAAAAAAATACGGATGACGTCATTTCTCCTACACGAATCATTCTGTATGTATTGATTAAATTTGAAAGAATGCCCTAATAAAAATAAAATTTGACGACTTCGAGCGTTCTTTCCAAAAATTATTCCTTTAATTTTTTACGAATGTATCCACTACTTCACGAGAGCACTGAATTTAATGGACGCACTGTTGTATACAAACCCCATGTGTGATTTATTCTCGAAATCAGATTTCCATGAAGATTCCAAAAATTGAATAATGTATAAGGTGTTCTATTGGAAAAAATTGTCGCGGACGTCATAAGTCAAACGTGGACTACTCTGTATATTTATTTTTCCCTTATAGATGTGACAAATTGAGATTAACCTCAAAACTAATTATACAAAATCCTGGTTTATCAAATTTTGATTTTAGAAAAAATATTTCATTTTAGGGGGAAATTCGAACAAAATGCCCAGAGTATATAAAAGGCAAATACGCCTGGCGCAATACAAAAAGTATGACCAGGATAATTTTGACCGATTGGAAAATGAAGGATAGAAGGGTTATACCAAAATCCGAGTTTCCAAGATTGCTCGCAAAGGCTTTAAAAGAAACTGGATTAAAGTTAGGGACCAATATTAAATCAGGTTTCAAAGCTTCTGGCCTTATTCCTCTGAACAGAACTGTTGTTCCTAATAAACTATCAAAGATGGATAAACATTCTTAACATTTTTGCGTGATAGCCGGATAACTGATAATGAACCACGAAAAAAAAAGAAAAAAAATTCGACGTTCCTGCAGGTCAAGGCGTTACAGCCGAACATTCAAATGCTGAAACTCCCTCCTCAAGTGTTGCTGTGGACGATGAAATTCTCGCAGATGAGGTGTTAGAGGAAGCAGAGGCCGAAGAGCAAGAAGTGGAAACCTGCAGCAACGAAGATAGTGACAAAGAACTTGTTGAATTGCCCTGTATATATGTTGCAATTGAATCATCCATAGAATTTTGATTCATTTGGAAAAAGTGCTGAATTATAAATTTGAAAAACTTTGAATTTCTAATATTGAAGATATTTTCCAATTGTGCCATTGAAGAAGAGTTGCCATTTGGAGAATTTATTACAGTTGAACCCAAATTATGATGATGACATTAGTTGACAAGTAGTATCCATATGTCACATGAAAATACCGAAGTCATACTGGAAGATCAAATTTCAAACAGTGATTTCCATTGCACGCAAGTAAATTATAATTAATAAGGATAATGAAAATTCAGCTGATAAATTGATATTACCCCATGATTTTGTCCTCACTCAACCTACACCTGAGGAAAATATTGAAAACGATAATGAAATAATCCATCTAAGAAGAGAAAATGAACTTTTACAAGAAATTTTGAAAGCAAAGAACGAAATCATTTCAAAAAATGAAAAAATAATTGATACTCTTAATAGTCAAGTATATTTATTGTCCAAAGAATATAACAAAATTATTACAGAACATAATGATAAAGAAGAAATATTAAAAGAGTTCAACTTATTGAAAGAAGAACTGAATCATAACCGGAATGCCAACAAAATTGAAGATAACGAAATGAAATAATATGCTAATATAGTCAAAAATAATAATCAGAAACAGAATACTACCCCACATAATATCCCAGCCTTGATTATCATACCAAAAAATCAACAAACATTTCAAAAAACTAAGGAAGATATTCTAACAAAAATAAATCCAGTTATTGCTAAGGCTAGAATAACGAAAATTCAAGAAATTCAAAAAGGAGGAATTCTACTGAAGTCAAATTCGGATGAAGAAATAGCAAGGCTACTAGAAATCAGTAAAAAAGAAATAGGAGAAGAATATGTTATCACAACATCGAAGCTAAGATCACCATTGGAACAAAAAATTTTAGAAGTACAGATGAACTTAAAAAAGAGCTGTGTATATTCAATTACATCAATGATGATGATATACTTAATATCAAATATTCAAGACAATTAAAATATTCCAAAAAATTTATCATTTATATTGAAACTAAAGGCAAAACATTCAACAAATTAGTGAACAAAGACATAATTCTTGGATGGCATACATTTAAAATCAGAGAGGATATCAATATTATATCTTTTTTTTGCAGAAATTCCCCATCTTGTTCATTTTGTGCTGGAAATCATATTAGTAAGCAGTATAATAATCGAAATATTTGCATTAATTGCAAAAAAATAAATGAAAAATTTAAGTGTAATAATAACCAAATTCATACTTCAAATAGTAATGAATGCCCAATTTTACAAAAGAAAATTGCTTTATCTAGAGACAGGATCAGTTATGAATAATTTCAATTCCGTTAAAGTTACAAAAATTAAAATAAAACAATATAATGATTTAATGAACATGGAAAAACCAAATGAAACAGATTATTTTAATATCCCTAATTTTACAAATATTCACCACTGCCGTGAAAATAAGCAAGGGGGTGGAGTTGCTATTTACTTAAAAAATGGTTTGAAATATCAAGAAATACATAAAAATATAAATAAAGAGTACAATACAATTGAAATTGAAATTCATAATTTTAATTCAAAATTGAAAATTATTTCCCTCATGACCACCAAATTCAAATCTTGCCGAATTCCTCGATTATTTAGATAAAATAATGAATTCTAATAAAAAACTTATTATAATAGGTGATTTTAATATCAATCTCCTCACGAATAACAGTGATTCTACTAATTATAAATATATAATAAACAGTAACGGTTTTCAGATCATGAACAAAATTGAACCAAATTTTATACCAGAAAACAAAACAATTCTTTCAGCATACTTGATCATATTCTGACTAACTGCCATCAACTAAATTTCAATATAAAATTAGAAGATACTTCAATAACAGATCATCGCATAATATACACATCCATTGAAAAATCAGAAATTGCTTTAAAAAATTACATAAAACGCGAAATAAGCAAAATTGATTACCCCAAATTCAAACAAATACTTTCTGATAATTTGAAAAGAACCCAATGTGGAGAATTTCAGGAATTAATGAATATGATTTTAGAAGCTAAAGATCTATCTTCTACCAAAATATATATGAGAATACGTGAAAACAATGATTGGATTACTGATTCATTAATTCATGAAATGAAAGTTAGAAATAAAAAATTCGAAATACATAAACAAAATTTAGAAAATGAAGAATTATTCACTGAATATAAAATTCAGAGAAATAAAGTTAATGCACGATTAAAACTCAAACTGAATATTACAATAAAAAATTTGAAGAATCACAAGGTAATCCAAAAAAACTATGGGATACAATAAATTATTGTATAAAAAACAAATCAAAATTCACCAAAAAACAGATATTGAATCTTTATTAGTAAATGGCCAAATTATCAATAGTGAATTAGAAATAGCAGAGAAAATAAATTCACACTTTTCAACTATTGGTGAGAATACAGCAAAAGAATTGAAATCATTTTATAATAATATACCTGATGATACTATACCACCATCTAAAAATAATTCAACATTGTTACTATTCCCCACTGATGAATATGAAATTATAGATATAATTAATACTCTTAAAAAAACATGCCCTGATCCTGAAGGTTTCATTAAACGAGATATTGTAGAATTAAAAAATATTTTGGCAGAACCATAAAGTAAATTAATCAATAAATCTTTCATAACGGGAATTTTTCCCCATGAATTAAAACATGCACAATAAGAGCAATATATAAAGGTGGAGATGCCCAGAATCCAATCAATTACAGGCCCATAGCACTAATAAGAATATTTTCCAAAATAATTGAAAAAATTATAAAAAAAAAGAATAGTGAACTTCATAAATAAAAAATATGGATTTGATTTAAATCAATTTGGTTTTCAAGAAAACAGTGGAACACAAGCAGCAGTACCACAAGTAATTAATTTCGTACAAGACAGACTTGACAAAGGAAATTATGTAGTAGCAATTTTTATGGACCTTAAGAAAGCTTTTGATACAGTTGATCATATAATTCTTTTGAAATATCTCGATTTAATGGGAATTAGAGGAATGGCAAATAATCTAATGAAATCATACCTTGAGAATAGAACCATTAGAACTGAAGTAAACAATTTTGAATCCAAAAAATTATATATAAATGAAGGTGTTCCTCAAGGTCTGTGTTAGGTCCAATTTTATATGTATATGTATATTCAAAATATTTCTAAAATAAATTTAACTAGTGAATACACCATATATGCAGATGATACAGTTCTTTTATATGCAAATAAAAACCCTACAATTCTAGAATATACGATAAACGAAGACCTAAAGAAAATAGAGAAATGGCTATATTCTAACCTTCTTTCTGTAAATTCCAATAAAACTCAGTAAATGATTTTCCACCAACGAAATAAACAAACTATTAATCTAGATATCCGTATAAAAAATAATTGCTCGAAACAAACGTCCCAAATCAAATATCTTGGTATTTGGACTGATGAAAAACTGAAATGGGACAAGCATATTGATATTCTAAAACAAAAAATATCTCCCATTATTGGTGCATTGAGAAGATGTCCCAAACTTAATACATATGTAGCAAATTTAATTCTTCATTCGCATATCCTCAGTCGAATAAACTATTTAATAAATATTTGGTGATCTTGTTCAAAAAATAATTTCAACAAAATGTCTGTATTATATAAGAAATCATTGAAAATTTTTTTACTATACAATCAACACTCTGAAAATTGCTTATGATATTATTAATAAAAGGCTGAAATCTAATTTCATATTAACAAGAAACTCCGAAACTCATACTCACCACACTAGACAATATGACTGGTTCCATCTTGAAGCTATTAATTCTACAATAGGTCAGAAAAAATTTACATATGAGGCAATCTCAAAATTTAATAATCTACCCGATGATCTAAAAAAATGTAACAATATATTTCAATTCAAAATTAAAGTGAAAACATACATTCTATCACAAAGAAATAACTGATTCCATTCATTTTACAACCTCCATTTCTTCTTTTTATTATTATCCTATGTTCATTAATTTCAAATGTATTATTAATTTTTTTTCATTATTTAATTCTATTAATAATGTCTGAATATTTGTTATTACGTTAATATGTTATTATTTTCCAATAAATTTAATTCTATACAAATTATTTAAAACCATTATAATCTATACCAGTTAATAACTGTTGGTTATACATAATATCTATTTTTTTTTTTTTTATTTATATGTTCCATTTCAATTGTATACACAATTATTGTAAACTCAAATATGAAAATAAATAAATTTTAATTTAAAAAAAAGGGGCCCAGAACCAAGCCTTGGGAAACACCGTGAAAAAAAAAAAACTTTTGTGGCCGACTATTATGTGCTTGTCCAATTTAAGTGTCCTAATAATAAAACAAAATACTACGTGGGCAGAATTACTAGTGTTGTGGACGATAATCTATGAGTTGTTGATTTTTTGAGAAACATGAAAAGTACTTCTTTTATCCTGATATAAAGGATGGAAGTATTGTGAATGTAGAAGATTATGAAAATGAAGACTCCAACTGACCTACGTAAAAATCGATTTGCTCTCTCTAAACTCCCAGATGTGATCTTAGAGTAGTTACCTAGGTAGTTAAATATGTTTTTTCTTGTTCAAAAGTAATTTAAAATTTTAAACTTTTGTTCCTTCGTGTTTTAAATATTTCATGCAAGAAGTAAAATTTCGGTTTTTTATGTATTAATGTAAACATTATTTTACTTACCTATCTTTAACTTATTAACATCCCCCGTATATTTTAATATGGTAACTGTATCATCTAAATTATATTTTTTTATAAAAACTGTTCGAATTCACCCTTATCTGTGTCTAAAATGAAACAATAGCCTTTTCTAATGCATGTTCGAATTCATCCCACCCATCTGTTCCAGCCCCTTTGATGTTTTTCCACAACCTTGGAAATATGTTCTCCCATAATTCGGTTGAATCTTTCAACCTTGTTATCCGATTGTTATCTCTCAACCTTGTTATCTGAAGAGCCGTTGTTTTGGTATAGCACATCCCGATCAGTTCACAAACTTTCTTGAATAATTTTTTCACTTTGAATTCCTTTCTTGATCTAGCGATTCTGAATGCTCCTTGGTTTTGAATGGCATAGGATTCTATTCATTTGCTGAAATAGTCCATGGCAACATTGGAAATGGTCCAGTTACATCAACGGTAAACAGTTCGAATACAAAATCTCATTGTATTTTTTCATTTAACCCCTGGTTTTGTGACCATTACTTGCTCCGCACCCTGGACATCGTTTTCCACATCTCGACATGAATCCCAGTAGAAGCTCTGCCTGATATTGTTCTCAAGGGCGGGTCCATATTGCATGTGGATTTTTAAACATTTCATTCAGGGTTTTTATTTATAATTTTGAATTTCAATGATATTGCTTTGTTTATTTTATTCAACCAAGTTGTAATAGATTCATATATTTACCATTTTTCTTAGTTTCTTTACTTCATTTGATGACTTCGTTAATAAGGATTGTTTTCTTCAGGCAATGAAGTACTTATATTTTGATTTGTTTGACATAATCCAACGTTCGTCGAGTGTTAGCCAGGAAAGAAATTGTTTTCTGATATTCTGATGTTCAATTTTTATTTCCTGAATAGCTGTGCATATCGAGTCAAACTGTAGGACTTTCCTTAGGTCATAGACCACATGATATTTCAATTTCGACTGATTTTATTGGAGTTTAGTGAAATCAATCCGACCTGCCTTAAGCGAGTCATATTATGAGGCATATATTTAGCATCTTACATGACCTTTGAACATTCCATCACATAATTTCAGTTTCTGAATAGGAGAGTGGGTTGACATAGGAGACTACATCAAAGTTGGGGGATCCTTAACAACTTTATTCATCCCAAGAAATAATACAATTATTTATATTAGGGATACAGTAATACAAAATGAATAACTTATATTTTTAAACAGTTGTATGAATTATTTTATCAATACAATTATGGGATAATCAATAAAATGGGTTATATTTCTCTTATTATAATTTTGTATATTATGTTTTGCAAAATAAAATGAATAAATTATCGAGAGATCCAATATTTTTTCAAATGAATCTTGAAAAGGCTATTGAAACGTATATTTTTCAAGTGATCAGGAATTAAATTGTATGTCATTATACCTTGATAAAATATTGACTTACGACCAAAGTTTGCTTTTATCGGAATAGTACATAAATTTTTACAGTGACGAGTATTATAATCATGGATATAGTCAATTTGTGTGACTGTGAGGTTAGAATATTTAGCAGAATTTTTTATAGAGTGGATTAAATAGCAGATTTTGAAATTATATGAATTTCCGATTTTGAGTAATTCTTTGGGCTTATACAAGTTTACTGATGGTTCGAGATACTGGTATCTGAATACACATTTCATTATTCTGTTTTGGATTACTTGCGCTGGTTTTATAATATTTTGATTTGCAGTTCCCCAGACTGATGAAAAAAAAAGACAAAAATAAATGCTTCTCAAATATTTTAAAGGAAGATAGTCTCGAATCCTGAATAGAATTCCAACCATAGGTGATAGGTGACGTCTTAAATTTTCTATATGTTTACTGAAAGGAAGAGTTTCATCTAAATATAGTCCAAGGAATTTAATTGTAGTGGGGTATTTGAGATTATTAGAGCCGAATTTTGAACATTTGTAAGTTTGGTTTTAGTTATAAACATAAACGAAGATTTTTCAATATTTAATGTAAGCTTATGCACATCTAGCCAATGTAAAATTATTTTCAAATCGTTTTCCATAAGAATTTTGATGGGATCTAAGTCATAACTATTTTAAATTAATGTAGTATCATCCGCAAATAATATTAATGATCCTCTTAATTTTAATTTTGAAGCCGAATTTTTATAAATTAGAAAGAGTAATGGTCCTAATATAGATTCTTGAGGTACCCACAATATATATCTCTAAAAGAACTATTACAATTTCCAAGGTTAACATATTGTTTCCTACCATATAAATAATTTTCAAACCAGTTATGAACCACTCCACGAATTCCCCTTTCATATAATTTTTTCAATAACATTTTATGATTGACACTGTCAAAAACTTTACGTAGATCCAGTGAAAAAAGTCCACATTTTTTATTTTTATCTAATTGTAATTGGATATCTGTTATGACATCTAATACTGCAGACTCTGTATCACTGTGTTTACGAAAGCCATACTGTCCTCCATATAGAATTTTTTTTAATAAAAATATTTTTTCAATATGCTTTGGATAGCTTTTTAAAAATTTTGAAAAAACGTTGAGAATCGATATTGGTCTATAATTATTGGGATCATATTTTTACCATTTTTGAAAATAGGTATAACTTTGGAAATTTTTATATTTTCCGGTGGTTTTCCACTCTCAAAAGATTTATTTAGTAGTATAAAAAATGTAATCTCACCTCTGCTCTGTGATCCGGATGGAATAGAACATATCCATTATTGGTGACAATGAATGCATAACCATTGACTCCCAGCTGTGAAAAAAAAATAAAGAAAAATGTTCAGTGATATAAATATATATATATATATATATATATATATGCATATATATGCAGCAGAAAAAACTAATAGGGCACGTGTAGCTTTCCGAGTCGAATCTTCAGATCTTACTGGAAAATATGATGAATATATTTCAGTGATCAAAATTAGATATCAATGGGCCATATTAGCCTTCCAAAATTTGAACATCAACCTAGGAAAAATATGATAAATATTTCCTGGCTTTTCTTCCAGGGAATTTTTGAGTCTTTCAATCATATATTTCAATAATCTGGAATTTTTATTCTAGCGGTTTTCAATTATTAATCAAAACACCTCAAAACAGCCACAACACAAATCCAAAACGCCGAACTCAAATACCCACACAAATCCAGAATACAAATTCATACTCAAACAAAGCCACCCTCATATCCCCAAAAACACAATTTCCACAAACCACCCTCAAAACAAATCACACAAATAAACACACACTCAAATATCACACCCCTGAATTATCTTAAACTGGTTATTTGGCTAGCACCTCATATTCACCCTTTTCCAGTAAGTTATTCATAATTCTCACAATAATGTTAGGTTTTATGTTAGGTTTACTAAAGAAACAGTATACGAAAGTATTTTTTTAATAACTCAAACGACTATTACATTCAAAGTATTTGTCAAACTTGACAACTATTTATCACAAGTAGAAAACCTAGTATAGGATGTGAAATATTTACTTTCATGATCTGTTGAATACCAACACCCCCACTCGACAGATCATTTCTGCAAAATTCTTATAGATCTTCTGAAATCGAAAAATTTTTGTTTCGGAAGAGGTTTTGTGAGTCCATCAGCAATCATGCCTGGGGAAGGGCAATATTTGAAATTAATATTATTATTAATGAGATCTCGTAGATGATGGTACCGCACATCGATATGTTTGGTCCTTGAAGTTGATCTCTTGTCTTCCGCCAGTTTGATGCAGCCTTGATTATCTTCAAACAATTCAGTTGCTATGTCACAATAAAAACCAAAATCTATGATCATTCGTCTCAACCAAAGCAAGTCTTGACTAGCCAAAGCTGCTGATATATATTCAGCTTCTGTTGAAGAAAGTGCTACTGATGTTTGCTTTTTACTCGTCCAGGTTACTGGGTTATCTCCCAAGAAAAATATGAAACCACTTATTGATTTCCTATCAGACGTATCTCCTGCCCAATCAGAATCGACGAATCCTCTTAAAATCAAATCTGTGTCTGCCTTCATTTTTAGTTTGAAATTACTCGTTCCTTTCAGGTATTTCATTACCCTTTTTGCAGCATCCCAATCTATTTGACGAGGTTGACTGATTCTTCGAGTTAAATAGTTCACAGGCAAAGATATGTCTGGTCTGGTCATAGTTGATAAGTACAACAGCACCCCCACTGCTTTCCTGTAATTATCATTGTTTGGCAATAATTTCGAATTATCATTGAGTTTGTGATATTCCGTATCCATTGGCGTTGATACAGGATATGCATTGGTCAATCCAAATTCATCAACCATTTTATTGATTTTATTTTCTTGGTCTAACAAATAGTTACCATCTTCATCACGAAAAATATTTATTCCCAAGAAATAATGTATATCACCCAAGTCCACAGCTTCAAAATGATTATTTAATTTTTCTCCCAATGCTTTTATAATGGTGAGATTTCTATGGCAAATCAATATATCGTCGACATATATCAGGAGATATAAATTTTCCCTTCTTCCTGCTTCTTAAACATACAATTATCATTTTCGCTAGACTGAAAACCGAGTTCATACAAAATATTTTTCAGTTTTCATTCCAGGACTTTGCTGCCTGTTTCAGTCCATATATTGATTTCTGCAGTTTGTATACAAAGTGGATTGATCTTCTTGATAAAACCATCAGGCTGTGATATGTATAAATCCTCCTCCTATTCACCATTTAGAACTGCTGTCTTAACATCATAGTGTCTAATGTTGTGATTATGCCTAGCTGCTATTGATAAAAGTATTCTGAAACTACTTTGTTTCATAACAGGAGCAAATGTGCTGTCGTAGTCTTCACCATATTTCTCAGTATATCCTTTGGCAACTAAACGTGCTTTATACCTGGTTATTTCCCCTTTACTGTTTGTTTTCATTTTGAAAACCCATTTAGTACCAATCAGTTCCTTATCCGTAGGAAGTTCTGTTAACTCCCATACCCCTTTTCTTTCAAAAGATTCCAATTCATCGTTTATAGCCTTCTGCCAATTGGATTTTTCACATTCTGGATAACTCATCAAATCTTTGAATGATTTTGGTTCTCTAGGAAATGCATTCGTTGCCATGTATGTTAATTTAGGTGCAGGTATTCCTTTATTTATTCTTGTAGATTTTCTTATTTGGTTTTCATTGAATTCTTCATTTTCTATCTGATTTTCTCCAGATAGTATTTGATTTTCAATTTTCGTAAGAATATTTTCTTCATTATTTTCATAAGAGACTTCAATTTCGTTCTGCAACCCCATTTTGTTGAGGCGAGTATGGAACTGTATTTTGAACAGAGATACCATGTACTTTCAAAATATCTTGAACTGACTTTCCAATGTATTCTCCTCCGTTGTCGGATCTGAACATCTTAGGATATTTTCCAAATCGATTTTTGACATATGCCAAATATTCTTTCAGTTTTTCACTAACTTCATCTTTAGAATTGAGTAAATAAATATTTGTGAAACGGGAAAAATCATCAATTAGTGTTAGAAAATAACGTTTTCGGCTAGGTGTTTCAGTTTTCATTGGACCGCAAATATCACTATGCACTAAATCCAGAATTTGTTCTGATTGTTTTTCACTTCTTTTTGGAAATGGTTTTCTGCTCATTTTTCCCTTCAAACATGCTGTACACTTCAAATATTGACCACAATCTGTAATGTCAATGCCACTGGCGTACTTTTCTGATGCAAGTTTCTTTATATCTTCTGCATTTCTATGTCCTAGTCTTTTATGCCAGACATGAATACAATTCATATTCGGTGTCGAAATATAAGCATTTTCAGATGAACTTAAAATCAGTTCATATAATCCTTTTTTGATTCTACCTTGCGCCATTATTCGATTACCATATCTTATTGTACATTTATCTTTCTCAAAATTGACAAGAAAACCTTTTTCTACCAAACGTTTAACTGAAAGTAAATTGGATTTCAAATCTGGTACATACAGAACATTCTTGACATGTATTTTCTCAACTTTGTCCACTGTAATACAAGACAAATATCCTTCTCCAATTCCTTCACACTTTAGTTCATTTCCATTGGCCACAATCACCTTATCAACGTAATTGTTCAATTTGGTAAAAAAGTCTTTGTTTGAAGTCATATGACTTGATGCTCCTGAGTCAATGAACCAACTCATATTTTCATCATTATCCTTCGAACATATGCAGAAACACAAATCAGAATCACGATCCTCAATAGCAGACTTCACTCTATGTTCATCCTTATAGTTCCTCCGATTCTCCTTCTTGTTATCATGGTAGACTCTTTTCTTGAAAAAATAACAATCCTTCTTCAGATGTCCCTTCTTATGACAGAAAAAACATTCCAAATCTGTAATTTTCTTTTTCAAGTAGTGGGTAGACTTAAGAGCAGTTTGACCGGTTTTTTCGTTTTTCTTTGCATATTTTCTGTTATATTCGTCCAAAAGTTTACCCTTTACATATTCGAGTGTGAGTTCGTCGTCTGGACGAGCATCTAACGCTGTGACAAGAGTATCGTAATTATCTAGGAAGACCACCAAGTAAGAGAGCAGCTACATGGAAATCTTTAATTTCTTCACCAATACCTCGTAAGAGTTCAACCATTTCAGAGTTTTCTGTATGTATTCTGACATCAATTCACCGTCTTCCAACTTAGACTGGTACAATTTACGTAAAAGATAAAGTTTATTACTCAAATTTGCTCTTTCATGGACCTTTTGAAGAACTTCCCACATTTCTTTTGCTGAAGTGCAGTTGCAAATGTGAACTATTTGATTATTTTCTACTGAAAGTGATATAGTGCTTTGTGCTTTTTCATCGATCTCCAACCATTCCTTTTCTTTCTCCTTTTCCACTGGCTTCGATTCTTTCACCACTTTCCATGCTCCTTCCCTGATTAATAACATTTTAATCTTGAACTTCCAGGGTTGATAGTTGTGATTATTGAGCTTCGCAACTCCAAATTTCAGATTGCTCTCCGGCTCCATCGTCGTTTCTTATTCAATCACTATTGAACAAATACTGTTTCAGACACGTCCTGGGCACATAACCTGTTAGGTTTTATGTTAGGTTTACTAAAGAAACAGTATACGAAAGTATTTTTTTAATAACTCAAACGACTATTACATTCAAAGTATTTGTCAAACTTGACAACTATTTATCACAAGTAGAAAACCTAGTACAGGATGTGAAATATTTACTTTCATGATCTGTTGAATACCAACAAATAATAGCTCTGATTAATTTCAATTATCGTTTTGTATGAAACAAATTTAAAAACGCTCTCATAAGCTTTGCAGGAGGGGAGCAAATATGACAATTATTTCAATCATTTACCCTGGCATATGCCATATAGTTCTGCAAACATCGCAGACCCCCTCCCCTTCACCCTATCCATGTTAGGAAGGCAAGCTGGAGGGGTAATCCCACTGTATGAACAGTGGAAGAATCATAAATGTATATATATTTTTAGTTTATATATTAGGTTAGTGAAATGTATTACATAATGGGAAAATAAATTATTTTGAATTTGAATTTTGGTTCTCAATTAAGGCCAGGTTACTCCAAAAAACGTAATTTTTTTCAATACATTTTATTTATAGTACAAAACATGTTGAGTAATCAATTTTTTTACATATGAAAGCACATATATGAAATACTTGAAAAAATTTTTTTTTTTTTAAAATGGCGGTCCTGAAAATGGCTGCTGAAACTCATCTGATTCGTTGATGGATGACATCATTTCTTGGAAAAGAATTATCTGAAAGCAAAAAACAAAACGGTTTCATTTCTGTATCGAATTGGCTATGGCCTCAAGCAGAATGAAACATTTTCAATGAAAAAAAAAAAAAGGCGGACTTTTGAATTTTTTTTCCCTTTTTTTTCACTTTTAATTGTTTATAACTTTTTTAAATAATAATGAATATTTCTGGTTCTGCTTGAGGCCATAGCCAGACTTCTGAAGAGTAAAATGCCGTTTGGTTCATATCGATAAGTGCAATAGTTTTGAAATGAGAGTGTCATTCATGCGAAAAAACGTGGTTCGGCGAAAAATCAGTTCAAAGTTTTTATTCGTGAAAAATCGTAAAAAAAGTGAATTTTACTCACATATCCATTCCAGCTTCATACACAACTCCTTCCTGGTCTTCGTAAGCATCATTCTGAAGAATTCTTGCATTTCTTACAGCAGTTCTGTGTTCCTTAGACGCTTCAGTAGCTTCTAGCTCAGATCGATCAACACGTCTGTTGTTGGCCCTGTCAGCAAAGTGCCTTGCTTCCGGGCCGATTCTGACACCCATAACTTCCATTACTTTTAATATGGGTAAAAGCCCTTCATTGAAAATGCAAGCAGCACTGAAAGCAGCAATTTCAAGCGTTTTTTTCCCAACAAACTTATGTTTAGGGGCTATGTTCCAAACACATGAGTTGTAACTTTCGTTATTGTTTTGCGTGTTAGCCCCTAAACATCTCTTGAGCAACTTTTCGTCGGTTAGTTCTTCATAAATTGGCTGTAAAAGATCTTGAATTTCCTGATCGAAAGCTGGAGGATGGTTGTAATTCTGTTTTGTAGCTACTGCCTTTTGATAAGCGCACCATGAATCTGCTCCGGCTGGACAATACTGGTGTTGTGGCTTAGCATCGGTGGCACACTTGTGATACAATGAGGCTAGAATTGCATTCTTCATGTCTGGCACAGAATCGGGATGAGTAAGCACAGCTTTTTTAAAATAGGTAGATAAGAGCGACAGTTGCGCTTCAGTAAATTTTAAAGATTTTACAATAGGTTGTTTGCTTTTTTGAGCCTTCTTCTTTTTGGGTACTTCGTCACCTCTTTCTAGTGCCTCTTTTTTTTTGCGCTTCCAGAGCTTTCTTTATTTTTGCATGGTTTTTTTGGCTTCTTTACCACGTCTATATATACTCTGCCTACGTGTTAAACACATGCTTTTCTTTATTTTGACAGCCTCGCCGTACGGTTCAGATTCTTCGAGTCTCTTGAAAGTTTTAGAGTCACCGTCGCCGATATAATATTCATACATAACACCGTACTGCTCCACAGACCTCCGAAACATATCTTCCACTCCTTCAACTTCTATAAGACCGGCACTACCATCATGATCCCTTGTGCAATTGCCTGCTTCACAATGTTCGGTAAACCAAGCATCGAACTCTGGCGTATTTTCGGGAATTTTTTTGAATAGTTATCGCATGCTTGGCAAATCTTCGATTTTACTATGACATCTATGACTTTGTTCGTGTACTTGCCGATCAAACTAACAATACCGAGTAAAGCTGTGAATCCTCTTTTTGGCCAGGAACCATCGCCCGAAACAGTAAGCCTATCTTCGGGTAATCCTCTCTCTTTATTCTTTTCTTGCTCTTCTTTAGCAGCTTTTTTGAGAACTATTTCACTAACCGCCTTCAATGCAATATAAACTTGCTCTATGCATTTATAATAGCCAGTTATACTCAATGCAGTTGCTGAGATATCCATCAGTCCACAAAATTCAATAAGCCATAAAATCCAACTCCTAACAAGCGCATTGCATAAACTATTCTTCTGTTTATTTCATAACCATTTTTATTTTGGAGATGAAGGGATTGGTTCACTCTCCTCACAATCACAGATAATTTGTAACTCAAAACCTAATCCTTTTCGACACTTTTAGCAAATTCCACTTTTTATTACACTTTGCACAAACAACTCTCTGTTGCAATGTAGCAAATACAGACCACTGAACGATCACGTAAGTCAGCAACGGATGGATTTTCACTTCAAGTTGAGGATCGGCGTTTTTCAGTTTTTTTGCAGCAACACTGGTTTGTTCTGTATCATCATTTGAAGTATGTTGATTACCCAAAAAACTCCTTCTTCCTGATCTATGTGGGACACCACTTTTTCTTTTTTTGTCCATGATAAATTTTGAGAGCACACAAATGAAAAATTTACCGACGCGTGCGAGGACTGAAGCGAAAAACCATCACCAACGAAAATTTCACTTGTACTGCCGTATATTCTATACGAAGGACGCTCTCTAACTATAAAGGACAGAATATTTTCGAGAAATAGAAGGGAACAAAACAATAAGACGATCCGAAGGCACGCAGCAGCTGCCCTACCGAAGGCGTTCAAACGGCCGGATTTACCGCAGCGCTCCTCACTCTTTTATACCTGCTTCTCGGTCTTGCTGACCTTCGGGACAAATTCTATATTATTTCTACGAGTATACAGTAGCAATTTATGAAAAAAAAAAAATTCGATTTTTTCCTAATTGTTTGGAGTAAGCTGGCCTGATGCCATGAAATCGAAATATAACCCGAATTGGAAATTTAATGTCCAAAACAAACTTCGCATGTTGGAATGTAATGAGAGTTGTCGGAGGTTTTCTGTCTGGGAGTTGGACTAAGATTAACCATGAGGTAAGTTATGCCTGTAGTAAAATGCGACTAGGAACTACAGGTGCTATATATATATATATGTGTTGCGCAATGAGTCATTGCCATGTTTCAGTATCTGGTCGGTGTTTTCCAATACATGTTTATTTCCTTTTTTTCTCATCATTATAATCACAACCATAAACGGTCTATCGGGGGAAATACTCCGGAAGCAAAAAACCTGTCAATTCGGATTTCCAGACGAGGTGTACTCGTACCAATCTGAACATTCGGAAGTGAAATTTTTTCAAGAACAACAAAAATTAAGTTTACAGGTAGTCAAGGAAAAGCACAACTTGTTTTTTTCTGAAAGTGTCAATTGAAATGAATTAAATATACACAAGGATTGAAATCTTCAACTAGCTCAAGATTATTCATAGTAAGGTAAAAATTGAATCTCTGTCTTCATTTCTGCGGCATGACTAGTCCTTCGGATCCAGGGATCAAGAATTAAACACACTCCTCTATTTGGGCCAACACCATAATACATTGTTCAAAAGTGAGAACCGTAGTATAGTTATTCTAATCCCAATTGGAACGGCCATAAAATAAGAGCACTACGAGGAGTGTTCATATGCACTGCCCGGCAAATGGGAAATTTATATACTACCAGTGTTTTTACTTTCAAAGCGTTCCTGGTACAATCATACAAAAAATATGGCGCGTGTTTCCAGTTGCCCAGATTATCAGTAAAGGCGCTATCAAATATATTTGAGTAATGAAAGCTCGGCTAGCTGGATTGGACACATGTTATCTGAAGCCGCATGATATCCCCAGTTCACAATATTCCTTAATCAGTGCCGTGCCGTGAAGTTAGGAATTATCCATTGAAAATAATTTTATCATTATGGCTTTCTGGAGACCTTTCGAAACAAATAATAAAATCCAGTTGAGATAACATGTGTCTACTTTTACATGGGGTGATCAATTGCTATGATTGTAAGAATAAGTAACCGAAGAAATACCTCTGAAAAATAATATTCGAACGCCTATGTCAATGCGGCAAGTGCAAAGAGAATCCCTTCCCGAAACTTTTTATGTCGTTCCAATTGGGATTAGAAATACTATACCAACGATTCGTCGTAAATGAACCTTTGTGAACCTAATTCCTACTTCCCAAATACCATCCCAATGTGAATTTGTTGGATGGATATATTTCCAGTTCGCATTGACGGTTGCAAGCGTTCTTTTTTATCTCCAAATTATCCAAATATTCCAAAAAATTTAACATTTCGTGCAAAACATTGTTTTGCACCACGAAAATGTGTGGCGTTTTCATCAAATACAGTAGGACTGGGCTATCACGACGGACAATATACCTTTTTAAAGCCATGAAATAAGTTTATGTGCTAAGATTATACAAATAACGCAATGCATACCTTCGATCTCAATCGAGATTCAGAAGGTAATGTCCTCATACATTGCTTCGAACTCCTTATTTTGAATATAAAACGGATAACCCTTTTTACAAGCTTTTAGTTTTTCGTTCGTTTGTTTTGGTCAAATTAATCC
The DNA here is from genome assembly GCA_018342105.1 of Gonioctena quinquepunctata. Lineage (NCBI taxonomy): Eukaryota > Metazoa > Arthropoda > Insecta > Coleoptera > Chrysomelidae > Gonioctena > Gonioctena quinquepunctata. The sequence goes on along the minus strand of JAFIRS010003970.1, from coordinate 53,408 downwards.
GATTAATTTGAAATTTGGCGGGTGTTCACAATTCCGGTGATAATGCAATATGGAATTTTTGTTAGAGGAAAAACAAGATGGCGGCTCCAATATGGAGGACGAGTTTTGTGATTATGGCCAAATTCGATTCAAAATTGGTATGCGGCAGTTTTCGCGGTCGAAGATTTTGAATTTTTTGTCGAAATCTATTAATTCAAGATGGCGGCCCCAAGATGGAGGACGAATTTTCTAATTATGGTCATATTTCATTCCGAATTGGTATGTGGGGGTTTTCAGGTTCGGTGTTATGAATTTTCTGTCAAAATCTATAAATTAAAGATGGCGACTTTAGGATGGCGGACGAGTTTTGTGATTATGGTCAGATTCTACTCAAAATTGGTGTGTAGGACATTTTGGCGTCGGAGATCATAATTTCTTTCAGCTAAAAACTCACAGTGAAGAGACCTTGTAATAACAATGCTCTATTAGAAATGAACAGAGGGCTGACTAACTGAAAAGTAAAAAATAAAATGACCAATAAAAAACTTTTGAAAGACAAGCTTTCATTCGAGCCGTGTACTAAAACGTATAAAATAAGTTTAAGCCATCGCTGGCAATGATTTTATAATTTTTTGTTAAATTATTGGGTTTCAAAAAGCTTGTTGCGCGAATTGTAATGAAATTAATACTTCGACAAGTTGTTACTTACCAACCAATAATTGACAAATGAAATTAATTGGTACCTACTTTTATGAATACTTTGTAAAAATTAAATACTTAATGAAAGCTTGTCTTTAAAAGTTTTTTAATAGTTATTTTACCCATCTAAGTGCATGCAGAGCTTGTATTTAGAAAGGTTTATATTGGTTATTTTATTTTCTATTTTAGTCAGTTCCTTAATTGTTTATTTAATTTTCTACCCTGAAGTTTTTAGCTGAAAGAAATCATGATCTCCGACCCCAAAAACGCCCACACACCAATTTTGAATAGAATCTAACCATAATCACAAAATTCGTCCGCCATCCAGAAGTCGCCATCTTGAGTTTACAGATTTTGACAAAAAATTCATAATCTCCGAACCTGAAAACCCCCACATACCCATTTTGAATAAAATATGACCATAATCAGAAAACTCGTCCCCCATCTTGGGGCCGCCATCTTGAATTTATATATTTAATATATTTAAAAAATTCAAAATCTCCGTCCACCAAAACCGCCGCATACCAATTTCCAATCGAATCGGACCATAATCACAGAACTCGTCCGCCATCTTGGAGCCGTCATTTTGTTTTTTCCCTAACAAAAATTCCATAATGCATTGTCACCGGAATTATTCGGACGACTAGAAACATTTAAGATATTTTTAAAGGGAACGGATGCAGTTCCCGAATTGCCAAGAGCGTATAGAGAAGCATTTTTTAATTCAATAATTTTTTCTGATAGGCAAAACTTAGAATACGACAAGTTACTGACTAATTGAATATTTTTCCATTAGTGAAAAATAATATGGTGTACGCAGTAACTTATCGAGGCAAAGTAATTTTTTGATCTTCTACACTTGTATAGATTCCCTGATCCATTTGATTTTGTTTTCCGATTGTAGGTTATTATAAAAAAAAGTGTCACAAAAAATAAACTTCAAATAATATTGAAATTATTTGTACGCCATTTCTGTAGCCAAAACCCAGCCGAACTCAAAATGATTGTATTCGTTCGGATTATAATTTCAACAAATCTGTTTCGGAATTAAAATCATATGTCTTCATTCTAACAATGATTGAATAGAGCTTGGGATGCAAGGGGTTAATTTGAAATTCCATCATTTGCGAGTTGAACTAAACAATTTGCGGGCAAATAAGGGGATCAATTCGTTCCATACGTAACAGACTGAAGTTCAATGCATCTGAATTTTTCTTCGGGTTTTTCCCGACACAAAATGTTCTATTCTGTGGGATTAATTTTGATCTGTCGATACATTTTGTCAAATTCGCAGGTCAAGACAAAACAATTATTGCGAAATCTACAGATGATGTCGAGAAATTCAGGTTGTACCGTTGTACCCTTGGACATTATATCATTAAATGAATAGATTGATGATGTTTTTATTGATGAAACTGAATGAATGAATACATCTTTTTTAGCAGCGTTGTATGAATTACCCAATTGAAAATTCAATTTAGGTTGTTTCAAAGGTAAGACTTCTTGAAATGTTCCATCGCTCAGATACTTTGTGGTACTATTGATTATTCTTTCGCATTCTCTCTGCTCTGATGACATTTTTCACTGGGAATTTTTTCTAATTGCCAAAATTTTGGAATTAGTTCATTAATACCAGGTTAAATGAGCAATTTTTGACAGAAACTAGACCACCGATGATACAACCTTATTTGCTATTTTGTGAATTTGGTTAAATGTAACCAATTTTGATGAGGCCATGGAGGATAATTTCGAAAAATATATCTGCATCCAACCTCAAGTCAAGCAAGAGCTAAATCATTGAAAACGTTTTGTTTATGACAGACTGTATGACAACATCAAACGTACGAGTAATTTGGGTTCTAGTGTTGGCTATTCCTGAAACATGTTGAATCGTTGGGGGCAAGTATTTGATTTTTTGACAATATTAGTTGTGACGAAAGAAGTTTGTGATCTCGAATCGAGCGAATCTCGAGCTTGAATTATGCCACCGCGATATTGACTTGGGCAGTTATATTTTACATATACACATCATCATCATGAGATTACAGCAAGAACTATAAAATCAGCAACCCGAATCAGACAAGAAGGATGGCGGTTTCAGGAACCACCAATTGGAAAATCTTTCCTCTCACGCATAGATGAGACCACAAGGTTAATGTATACTCAAATATCCCAAGAACTATATAGAGCTCATCCAGTATTGAAAGGACCACTTTGGCCTTCCCCCACCTAACAACCAATTTTTATCGAAGATACCCGAACCATTGTCTAACCATGGCTATTAATAGAAATTCCATAGGCGTACCAAATTATTTGATATAGGCGATTCACGAGACGTAGAGAACTTACACTCCTATAACTTTCCTAACACTCCTATTTCTTTTTCCGCTACTGAATAGTACTTATCACTGGGCATTTTGGCAAGGTAACGAGTAAACTATTGCAAAGTTGAATAAATAACTGCACTACCTATTTATTAATTAAACAAACCTAACCTTTCAACCGCTGCATGCCAAGGCACTGGTGAAGATTCGTCGTAGGCCGTAGCACAGCAAATTGTGTCCACTCGTGTTTTCCCCCTCTCTACCTACCAAACGGTCGTTTCAATACTGGATGAGCTCTATCACTGAAGTGCCAAGAGGTCTAGGAAATACCATGTGGGGAGTGTGAAAAGATAAACGAATACACATTCTCAAAGGAGAACACAAAATAAAAACAAATAGATCACACAAGGTATACCGTGAATTTTGAAGAACATCAGTTGGTGACGGACAATGCTACTAGAGTTACCAGCGAAAATTGGCAAGTGACTACATAGTCTAAACGAAACTTAACAACAACACGGAAAGTTATATTGGCCAAACGACCAGTGAAACAACTCATCACAACGAATAAATCAGAGTTGAGATATGGCAACAACGGACCCGCAACGCATTGGAAAGTACGACGCGGAAAGATCAACCGAGATCGAATCAACTAGACAGCACCTGAAGATGCCAAGGTGATTTTGCTAAAATATTGCATGATCTGAGCTTTTTGGGATCGATACCACAATACACGGAGATGAACTGTTTTGATTATTGGTTAAATGAAGATATTTGGGAAGAATTGGTGAACATTGTGAGGTATAGAGGAAAAAACTGGTAGATCGGATAAAAATCACATATATTACAGATAACATTCCAAATATGTCAACATTCATATAATAATTTGCGGGGTAGGACAAAACAAATGTACCATGGATGTGAAAAATGTATTTATGTGGACAAGAACAGAACAAAAGAGAAGAAGTCAAAAACAAATGGGAGACGTATGCTTAGTAATAATTATATATCTCTAAAAGTCGAATGCAATAATGTCGCGGCTGCTCTACATACAGGGCGTTATTTATTAATATACCAAGCCGACTCTCAAATGTGGTAGCTGGCTTTTGGTTTCAATAATCACCCCGAATATGTTATGAAAGGGAGACCTTAATCGCACAGAAAATTGTTAATCAAAGAGAACTCCGATTAACGTAGAACAAGTTAGAGCGGCGTTAGCCTTCTTCACTTCCCTGAGAGATTGTTAAGCGTGGGTTGTTCATTTGTAATTAAAATTTACAGACCTTACTACTTTTCAAATTCACCAGAAATAATGCACTGGATAGAGTAATGGAGAATGGTTATAATTTAACAAATTACTAAATATAGACATAATTTTACAAACGAAAGTCAATCAAAATAAAATAATATATTATTTTCAACAATAAGATTATAGAGGATGATAGTCTGTCAAGTTTGGTCTTCAGAAAGGTATTCATTAGTATTATTCTTACTCTGTATTCTTATCCTTTATACTTTCGACAAAGGTACAATGCATACCCCTGTATAAGATAACAACAAATATATTTAGGAATAATGGACTAGGAGTGTCAACTTCCCAAACATGTACATGTATTACTCAATACTCAAGGAATCACTTGCACACAGTTTAAAAATTAATCGCGTAAACATTTTTATATTACTCTCGGATTCCCTGAAGACGGTTATCCCGTTTATATTATTTACTATCGCGCCTTGGATTTTCTCTAGTTACATTTCCCAGACTGTGGAAAGCTGTTATGAAATTGGCGTAGAGAATATGCGTGAATTATAATAGCACTGATGGATAATAAAACTCTTATTTCCATATTTGTAGAACTGATTTGACATGATTGTTTACTGCATGGAAATTTTAGATTATTTCCGCACTGAGCTAGGGATTAAGGATGCATCCGTTTTCGTTACATTATGTACTAACTTGAGTTACTTGTATGTGTTACTTTACTTATTTCAACATTGATATAAAGGTACAGGTAAGAGCTCTTTCAGAATTTTAAACTTCGGTGCTCGCGGAACTGGATTCAAGTATATCTGAAGACTGATGACAGATTGAAAGGTTTTATGTTCGGTCGGCTTAATACTTTCCTTTGAGGTGTCGGCGATACTTACGATTCGATTTATTACAAGGGAAAGGATTCCTCATGTGTGATATTCACCGCGTCGGGAGATTTATTCATTGAACATATTAGGTCATTAATTAAAATGGTCTGAGATTGTGATTATGAATTCTTTCGAGAATTGACAGCGCAAGTGATAGAAACTTGATTATTATTATTTCATTCTATGAATTATTTTATTAGGCATAAGTATGACAATAACACTCAGTATGCCAGACTTGCCCTTGGAGGTTTCATTACTGATTTTCTCATGTATTTGATTCATCGGGTTTTTCACTTTTCAATTTCGTTGTGAAAATTGCACATTGCCATTATGGAAACTCACCCTATCGAATGGAATAAGAGCCTTGAACAAATGCAGCGGAACATCGATTCCCGCTACTCCTAGTAGCTCATACTGAAAAAATATCAATATTGCTACAATTTTTAATTGGTTACAAATAGGATCTCACCTCATTTTCGCGTCTTGCGTAGACTGGTAATGATACCGTTGTCATATACTTATTCTCCGCCTTCTTCAGGTACTTCTCGTAATCCTAAAAAGTCATCAATGTTATCATATCGAAAAAATATACTATAAAAATACTTCTACAAGAATCTGGTAGTTTTCCTGATTCTCCATGTTATGTGACACCAAAATATATCATATAGTACGGTATGACTTCAGAACAAGTTTTAAGCGGAATGAAATAACAGGTGCAGTATTTCTGTATCTTCATTTCTTTTAAGGTAGAAAATAAATATTATCTGCCTTGTTACAATGAAGTAAATGAATAAATTTTTTATGGAGAATATAGATTTGGGAAATATTTTGGCATTCCGCTTCATATAAAAATGTTTAAATCTTTCAATGAAAATGGAAACGTCTTATTCCTCAGGACAGCTCAATACAATTAACTATATAATGTTGGTCGAATATCCCTAAAAAACAACTACTTCCCTGACTGTGTGGAAAGTGACCCATTTCACACGAGTGTGAATTGGCACTTTCCACACAAGTAATGTACACTATTTTTTCTACGACCACAGATTAATGCAAAATCTCAGTTTTTTTTATTACTTCAATTTGAGAATTTCACGAAGATAACTAATGATTGAATAAGAAAAACTTAAAATGACAACTACATAGAATTGTAGAAATTGAATTACAATTCGTAAATTGTAATGGAGTGTGCAATAAAGAAAAAGATATATTTCTCTCTGTTATTTGAATGTACAGGTAGCAGACTCGATGTCAGTTTCTGGAAGAGGTAGAATGACGGCACTCATAATTTTATTGGCAATATTTAATCTGTTATTAGAAGAATCATCAATATATTCTACTTTATCGTTTTCCAGACTGTGTTGATTTCGGCCTCAAATTCATTAACATCTTCCTTCAGGCCTTCGATTTGTCCCTCGGTTTCCTGGAACATCTGCTCGAAAAATGCTTTCTGTTTCCGTTCCTTGTTTTGTTCTTCCATAATTCTCCTACAATCGATCATTTTCTTTTGTTTTCATCATTGTTGTGTCTTCTCCTCTTTCTACCCGTCACCGTCGCCTTTCCCCTGTCTCTTGCTATTCTCTCCGTTATCGTTTCTCCTCCTTCTGTCGACGAATTTCCTCTTCTTGTTTGTCTCTCTACTGTCGCTCTCCCTCTTATTTTTGCGAGGCCAACTACTGCTTCATCAATTCCATTATGGCCTCCATCTCGTCGTAGGGTGTATTTTTAGTAATAATCATTAATTGTTCTCAAGAAGTCAATAATATTATCGCTTCTCATACGACGTATCTGGGGTTCGGCTCCATTAAAATGCTCGAATAATTATTGTCCGATCATTCACACTCAATAATGTACTCTGTCAATTAAATACATTAGTCACAGTTCACTACTAAGATATAGCGCACGACTCTGAATCACTTTTGTTTTCGTGCCGATTAATAACACTGTACTGTCTTTGCCGGTTAGGCTGACTCCTATATAGGGTGAGTCAACAGGATTCCCGTGGTTCATTGCTCCTTAATGTATCACTATTTCGATTTCTTATATTTTTTTGTCAAAGGGACCATCTGAGACCGCCTTCTAAAATTATTTTCATTCATACAGGGTGCATCATTGATGCGTGGCTAACCAAAGTTGTTCTTTTTCAAATGAAACACCCGGTATATTTTCACATATATTTCGATCGACTGTTCCATTGGCTGCTCAACGATTTTTTCAATTTTGAATTCCGTTGCGGCGTTGCCGAGTTATTCAAAAGAAATCTATTTTGTAGATTTCTTTTCGAAAAATTATCTATTTCACATTTTGAAATATTTAGTAAAGATAATTGGGGAATCGTTGGTCGATATGATGATGTTCATTGAGAATACCAAGAATTTGCAATGAATTGTACAGGATGTCCGACACAACAACACAAACTCAGCCATTTTCAAACATCGCTATTTTGATTTCTTCAAATGGAACACCCTGTGTATTTTCATTTAAATCAACTCCTTTTTAATGACTCTTCACTTTTCATCCACGACGTCATGTACCTCAAACAACCTGTTTCCGAGATATTCTGGTTTAAAGGAAATGTTCAATATCAAATCAACAATTCTATAGATTTTTTTATCTACATGTTTGTTCTTAGAAAATACTGATACTGAATGATGTTTCAATTATTTTCCTCCATCTTCAAAAGCATTCTTGGCAACCCATGAATAACTATCATAGCAAAAGAAATTTTTAAATGTAGCAATTTTTTCTAGTTTAGTTATCCATGACTACCGCTGGAAAAATGACTATCGGAATTTGTAAACAGAGGTAACTGTCAAACTACAATCCAGTTGTGTTAAAAATTATTGTAGCATTATGAATTATCGTTTAGAGGACATGGTTAAAATGGTGCAGTATGCTTTGGGGGAAAGTGATGGCAATTGCTTACTGGCATCTAGATTATACGAACAATAGTTTCCTGAGAGAAGACATCCAGACCAGCGAGCATTTCGAGACCTCAAAACAAGATTTGAGGAAACCGGAAAAGTATTTTACAAAAAGTTTAAACGTGCTTGTCCTGTAACGAATGATGAAAATGCTCTTGATATTGCATTGCATATTACCGAGAATCCCCATGCTAGTACACGTATTTTGAGTAGGGAGTTGGGAATATCTCAAAGTAGTGTTTCTCGGATGGTGAGAAAATGCAATTACCATCCATATCATATGCAGTTAATGCAAGAGCTGACTGAATGAGATTTTCCTGAGCGAATGCGGTTTTGCCAATGGGGTATAGATAAAATCAACCAAGAACCTGATTTTTTTGAGCATGTTCTATTTTCGGACAGAGCTACGTTTCACAACAATGGCCATGTGAATCGGCATTATATGCACATTCTGTTAGATATGTCAATCACCAACAACGTTGGGGAGGTATCATTGGACGGCGTGTAATTGGGCCCATTTTTTTCAATGGACATCTCAATGGAAGAAAATATCTAAGATTTCTGCGAAGTCAGTTATCAAATTTATTAGATGATATTCCATTGGCAATAAGGCAGAGAATGTGGTTACAACAAGATGGCGCGCCTGTAAATTACCACACTGATGTGCGGGAATACATTGATAATTAATTCTGTGAAAAATGGATAGGTAGAGGAGGGCCAGTTCAGTGGCCTCCAAGATCACCGGACCTTACAAAAATGGATTTTTTTCTATGGGGATACATTAAATGGGTTGTCTATCAAACTCCGCCCACTCTCCTGAAAATATGAAAGCAAGAATTCGTACTGCTTTCAGGGAAATTTCAGAGGACATGCTGACACATGTGGATACTAATTTTCGAAACAGATTGAGAGTGTGTATTGGTGAAAATGGCAGGCACATTGAACATTTGCTGCATTGATTATTATTTTCTGTTAGATTCGAATAAATATGATTTTAAGTTTAATTCCAAATATGATACCAAAGGCGAACATTGTCAATATTTTCTGTGGAAAAATATCCATCTTTTGGATGTAGAATATCTCGGAAACGAGTTGTTTTAGGTACATGACATGAGGGATGAAAAGTGTAGAGTTATTGAAAAAGAGTTGATTAAAATGAAAATATATAGGGTGTTCCATTTGAAAAAATCAAAATACCGATGTTTGAAAATGGCTAATGTTGTTGTATCGAACATCCTGTACAATTCATTTCAAATTCTTGGTATTCTCAATGAACATCATCATATCGACCAACGATTCCCCAATTATGTTCACTAAATATTTCAAAATGTGAAATAGGTAATTTTTCGAAAAGAAGTCTACAAAATAGATTTCTTTTGAATAACTCGGCAACGCCGCAACGGAATTCAAAATTGAAGAAATCATTGAGCAGCCAATGGAACAGCCGATCGGAATATATGAAAATATACCGGGTGTTTCATTTGAAAAAGAACAACTTTGGTTAGCCACGCATCAATGATGCACCCTGTATGAATGGAAATGATTTCAGAAGGTGGTCTTAGATGGTCTCTTTGACAAAAAAAATATAAGGAATCGATATAGTGATACATTAAGGAGCAATGAACGGGGCGAATCCTGTTGACTCACCCTGTATAGGTCAACAACGCCGAAAACATTCGTAACGGTCGTTCGTCGGACTTTCTCGAAGTCGATAGATGCATCATTTTCATATCAGAAAATTTTCTTAGAATTTTGACGTCACGCTAGATAAACATACGGTGGCGTATTCGGCGGTGGCGTATGGTATTCGATTTCGTAACACTATGATATACAGAACGAAACCAAGCAATACAAGGTGTTTCATAATTGAATGCTGATCTCAAAAGGCGATAATCCTTGGATGACTTCAAGAAAAATTCTGCATATGAACATAAGTCCGCAACCGCTTTATTTCTGAGGTACAGAATGTTGAAATTTAACAAAAAAATCAGTTCTTCCCCAATATCTCTGAAACCACTTTGATTTTTTTCTTCAATTTTGGTACATGCGAAGTACGCATAAAAATACATTTTTTCCATAATAAAATATTTCTTAATTTTCATCAGTGGCGTCCCTGTTAACATGCCCTGCCATATTGTTGATCAAAATAATGACAGAACACTGTCTTTTTTCCAAATAAATATTATTTTTGTGATGTACCTTCATCTACTCATAAAAATGATCGCTTGCCTTTTTTTCTTACGGCGAACGGTTTTTGAGTTAGAAAATAAAATCATCCGTTGAGGAGTAGTAGGATTATCTTGTGGGCTAGAAATATCTAGTATTAGTTTTCAACATAAACAATTTTGACACTTCTTCAGCTAGATACGTGATATTATTTAGGTTATAAAAACTTGTTAAATAAAAATAAAATATGGTAAATTTCACAAATGCCGAATTAGCAGACATTACTTGTACCGGCTTGCTGACGGGAACGCATATGAAGCCAGGCGACTGTATCAAGAGCGCTTCCCAAATAGAATGGTTCCTGATGCTTGAACGATTTCAAGCACCCACAGAAGGTTATGTGAAACAGTAAGTTTTGAGCGGAATCATCACTTGAAAGGAGCACATCGGACTGCAAGAACTCCATAAATTGAGGTAGCTGTTTTAAATTCAGTTGACGAAAATCCTGAAATAAGTACGAGACAAGTTGCCAATAATTTGAATATCACCTATATTCTAGTATGAGGATTCTTCATGATTATTTATTATATCTCTATCACATTCAACGGGTTCAGGCTATACTTCCTCGAAAATTTCCATTACGAGTGAATTTGTGCCAATGGTTTCTCCAAAAAGTTACCGAAAATCCTTCATTTGACAGGGAAATTGTATTCACGGACGAAGCTAGTTTTACTAAAAACAGGATCAGAAATTTTCATAATAATTATTTTTGGCCAAGGAAAATCCGCATGCAATCGTGGAATCTCATCACCAGGAGCTGTTCTCATTGAATGTCTGGGCTGGAATCATTGGGGATAACCTAATTGGACCTTTTTTTACCACGCAGATTGAATGAACTAATAATCGCTGATTTCTTGAAGTTAATTAGTCAATTCTGTTGGAAGATGTTCCTATTTTAATGCGAAATCACATGTGGTTTATGCACAATGGTGCACCTGCTCATTTTAGTGCTCTGGCACGCGAATATTTAAACCAAAACTTTTATAATCGCTGGATAGGTTGTGGGGGAACAGAGTCATGGCCAGCTAGATCCCCAGACTTAAACAGTCTTGATTATTTTCTTCGGAGACATCTTGAGACTTTGGTGTACAGCCAATCAACTCTAACTGAGAAAGAATTGCGAAACCGCGTAATAGTTTCCTCTGAAGTAATAATGAATACTCCAGGAATTTTTCGCGGTCAATGACAAGGAGGTCTGAAGCATGCATACTTGCAGGAGGCGGATATTTTGAACAGTCAATTTGATTTTGGTATTTTTTGTTATAATAGTTATGTTTAAAAAAAAATTATATTTATGCGTACTTATTACAAAAACTTAATAATAGTTACCATAAAATTATAAAAATCTTGCCTAGATCCTTTGGTCACCACAATTGTGAAATTAGGACTAAGAGAAAAAATCGAATAGGGACAAGCAAATGAATGTATTTTATTTTCTAAATCGAAAACCGTCCGCCAGACGAAAAAAAGGCATGAGACCATTTTTATGAGAAGATAGAGGACAATTACAAAAATAATATTTATTTGGAAAAAAGACAGTGGAGTATCATTATTTTGTTCGAAAATATGAGAGGGCATGTTGACAGGGACGCCACTGATGGAAATTAAGAAATCCTTCATCATGGAAAAAATGTACTTTGCATATACCAAAATTGAAAAGAAAAGCTAATTCAGTTTCAGAGATATTGGGGAAGAACTGATTTTTTTGTTGAATTTCAACATCCTGTATCTCAGAAATTAAGCGGTTGCGGACCTATGTTCATATGAAGAATTTTTCCTAAAATCATCCAAGGATTATCGCCCTTCAGGATCAGCATTCAATTATGAAACACCCTGTATAGCTGACTTGAGAAGAGGAATAACGCTTACGAAAAACGGTCGGTCACGCCTCAGATGTTGATTCACGTCTGAAGACAGTTGTATTCAGGATATTACGAAGATGTTCGAGTCATCCATTCCGAACATTGCCTATATCAAAAGGGATTTATTTTCAAAATCTTTTATTTAACTTCACATTTGTATGTATGTATGTTTAGTTCAAATGTTGCAAGTGACTTTTGACCCACTTGTCCATAATTCCAGTAACAATGCATTATGGAATTTTTGCTAGAGAAAAAACATGGCGGATCCAATATGACGAACGAGTTTTGTAATTATGGTTAAATTCTATTAGAAATTGGTATGTGGGGGTTTTCGGGGCAGAGATCACGAATTTTTTGTCACAATTCATAAACTCAAGATGGCAGCTCCAATATGGCGACGAATTTTGTGGTTATAGCCCGATTCCAATAAAAATTGCTATGTGGAGGTTTCTGGGGTCGGAGATCATGATTTTGTTAAAATCCACGAATTTAAGATGGCGACGAGTTTTGTGATTATAGCCCGATTCCTTTCAAAATAGGTGTGTAGGGGTCGGACATCATGATGTTTTAGTTAACATTCATGAATTCAAGATGCCGACGTTTTTGTTATTAGGGAACGATTCCACTCAAAATTGAGGGTGAGTGTTTTGGGGTCGGAGATTATAAATTTTTGTCAGAATTCAATAAGATGACGGATTTCATGGATGACTAAAAATAATTGAATACAAATTATTATTAAAAAAAAATAAGACAAAAGCTCTTATACAAATGCACTAAACAAGATAAAATGATTTCTTTAATTATTTGAGTTATTCTGTGAGTAGCATATCCAAAAGCTGGCCACGAATATGAAATAATGTGCCGCAAAATTTTGAATCATCTACCCACAGAATAACTTAGGTCAAACAATTAAAGACATTATTTTTTCCTTTTTGGTGCATTTCTATAAAGCTTGTCTATTTTTTTTAATAATTTTATTTATTTTGATGTTTTCCAAAGCAAAGCATTTTTGAATTGACAATGAAAATGAAGTATTACAATTGGGGTGGCAACTGTCACTCGAAGGGGGTTAATTTTTTTTAGTTGCACGATTTAATTTCAGAATATAAAATTGACATGTCTTGGGATTTTCCATGAATATTCACAATAATTGAGATATTAAATTTATTCTATTTGGCTATTCTATGTCGTATGAATTCTATAACGTTTCTCGAAATAATTCTTCATTATATAGGTCTCCACAAAATATGTTAATTCTGATATTAAAACCACTGTTGGAAACGATATAGTGCCGATTTAAAAATCATCTCTCAAAACACAAATAATTCCATGCTTTAGAGTTCTTCCAGTCCAAATGACATGATTTGCTCTTTCCAGTTGAATGCATAAACTTACCATCTTCAATTCCGTATACTTACATGGGTCCCTTTTAGTAGCATGTGAACTGGGGAGGTAAACTCTTTATTCAGCCGATAAAAATCTCTCTTGACGTGATCCAAGAGAACTTTTCTCTGACGGATACCTTCAAACTTTTTCCAGAGCCAATTCGATAATCTCCTATCTGCCAAGTCGACGTACAGATAACTCCATATATACTTTTTTGATTGTTTTCCTGTCAGGTTGATCGGACGTGACATCACATTCAGGTAGTTCAGCATTTTCTCCCTGATGTCTCCCATGAATGTCATATTTCCCCAGTACCCTGCCACAAAAATACAAATGAGAATTTTTGTAAGGAAAATAACGTTTTCAGCTAGTTTCTACTTATTTGTTTACATATTATTCATTAGTATCTGCAACAGCAGTTGTGCAGAAGTGAAATATAAACGCCAAATTCTTACATATAAGATATAATCTTACAGGTTATTGAGGAATTCTCTGACAGAGTAATGGGCTTTTGAAGCAGATTTTTTCAAAATGTATTTTATTAGGCTTATTTTTTTAATGTATACAAGTTATATTTCACGTAAATCAGCATTTTGTAGATATGAATGCAATATTTTGTTTTTTTAGGAAATATGAGTTCCACATTATCTCCGAATTATACAGAGTGTCCCACACTCGATGGCCTATTAGACGTTTCTGGAGAACGGAACACAGGATAATTTTGGAAATTTGGTTTTTTGAGTAATTATTTCTGCTCTATCGATTCAAAACATTTTCAGTGCTGCGGCGTTGCCGTTTATATTGAAAAGTAGCAATAACTTTGATTTTTTAAATGGGAACCCTGTATATTATTGCATTTTTTGCTATGCTATAGTTTTACGATCATTTTTGTATATCACTTTCCTATACCTATCTTTTTCGAGAAATTCATTGATTTCCTTATTTTTTGTGAAACATAGCTTCAATTAAATGTTTATTAATTCGGTATTTGGACTTGAACAAAGCTGAAATTTTGGGTGTAGTTTACCAATGTTCTGTGCATCAGTTATGTTCAAGGGAATTAGTTTTCCATCATACAGGGTCGTTCAAAATTTGTAATTTTTCTGATAGATACAAAAATGGTGAAAAGTACATTTTTTTAAATGGAATACCCTGTATATCATCGAATATCCCGAAAGACCATTGAAGTTCCTTCCAAATGTTGTATTATGTTCCTTCACCTAAATAGTCTGGTTTCCGAAATAAAAGCAAGTTTCTATAAAAAATTTGAATATGTATTATTATCCGCATTTTGACAGAAACACCATGAAAATCACTGAAATATTGTCTTGCTCTTTTCTGGTCACGGCACACTACTACCATTTCCATTTTCCAGTATAACAAATCGAAATAGGTAATATTACCCAACTGAAATGATCTGATTAAGAAATCAAATCAATCTGTAATGATTTCCTTTAAAATGTTCATACTTCTGGGGATACAGCTGAAACTTGTTTTTTCCTAACTCTCAGATGATGCAATTCACTTCTAGCGAAGATTAATTGAAAAAATATCTCGGAAAATTTGGAAATAGGTTTGAGTCATACTCGAAAAAACTTCGATTAGTAATTATTTTTCAGATCACCCTGAAGTGATAATTTCTAATCCCTAATCTGAGTTTTTTTCGAGTATGACTCATATCTATTTTTGAAATTTCCTCAGATATTTTTTTAATGACTCTATGCCAAAACTGAATTGCATCTGAGTGTCAAGTTCCAGCTGTATCTTCAAAAGTGCGATGAAACCTCAGGTCTCAAGGTTTTTTCTTATAAAGCTAACTGCGGGTTCTGCTGCACTTTGGGACTTTATTCAAGATCTTTCGATAATGGAAACTGAGTATCTTCGTATCTACTGTTACTGAAATTACTCAATATTTTCTGGGTGGAAGTTGAATTTGAGTACTGTGTGGGTAACAGATGAGGAGGTATTAGAATTCAAGTTGGTCCCATTTTGATAGCAAAACAATTACAGAATAATCAATATATAATAAACGGTAGAGAGATATACGACATGTTCAGTGAAAGTTATTTGTATTTGTCAGTAGAATCCAAACACAGAATGAAATACTGGGTGTTCCCTCTGCAATTCGGAGGTTGATATTAGTTAAAGTGTACATGTGGCAACACTGCAGTATTTATATCTCAGATCTCCAGAAACGTCCAATAGGCCATCGAGTTTGGAATACCTGTATATTAATCATTCTTTGTACAATCAGTTCGTCATCTTATCATTCATACACTTCAATACACCACAGAACCTTCTGCATGTTCTTGCTATAATTTGATCACATTGACCATGAAGAAGCGAAGTTGTATTAGCTTTAAAAAAGTTGAAAGATAAATTTACCAGTGGCTATGATAGAATCCCAAGCTTTTTAGTCAAAGATTGTGCTCACAATCTAGCCAAGCCACTCCAAATAATCTTCAATACTGCACTAAAGACAAATACATTTCCACAGGTTTGGAAAAAAAGTAAAGTTATTCCCATTTTTAAAACAGGAGAGATAAATGACATGAAAAACTTTCGACCCATCACACTGCTATGTAACTTTGCGAAGGCCTTTGAGATATGTATATATAATAGAATTTCTCCTGAAGTTCAAAATATAATAACTTCTGAGCAACATGGTTTTATCGCAAAAAGATCCACTATTACCAATCTAATAACATTTACACAAACTATAAGTTGCGCCTTAGAAAATCAACTCCAGGTGGACACAATATATACAGATTTTTCAAAGGCCTTCGACAAGTTGGACCACACTCATTTCTGAACTCAATGAAATTGGTTTCGATTCAAGTCTACTACAATTCTTATATTCTTATCTTACAAATCGATCTCAATTTGTTGAATATAGAGGACACGAATCTGAGGAATACAATGCCACCAGTGGCGCACCACAGGGAAGCAACCTGGCTCCTCTACTGTTCTCCCTGTTCATCAATGACATAGGAATGAGTATGGATAGTGAAATTCTATTATTTGCCGATGACCTGAAAGTTTTTCGTGTTATAGAGTCACCTAAAGACAGTCAAATACTACAAAGCGATTTGGATAAATTAGCCATCTGGTGCCTTTCGAACAAATTACCACTCAATTTAAATAAATGTAAATATTCCACCTTTTCCAATAAACACATCACTCTTGATTACAATTATACAATAAATAATCATTTACTAGAAAAAACCGATAATTGCAAAGACTTGGGAGTATACTTTGACACCAAACTTTCATTTGCACTCCACATAGAGAAAAGTGTATCTGCTGCAAAAAGAATGTTAGGGCTTATATTTAGAAACTGTAAAGACTTCAAAAACATGGAAAGTTTCATCATTCTCTTCAATTCATTTGTCAGATCCCGCCTAGAGTATGGCTGTCTTGTCTGGTCACCTATATACGCTACATACAATCAATCTCTCGAATCCGTTCAACGACAGTTTATGAAATACGTCACTTACAAACTTGATGATGTCTACCCCAGTCAGGGAATAGATAATAATATATTATTAAAGCGTTTAAATTTTCTTTCTCTCGAGGACCGAAGAACATATTACGCTTGCATATTTATTTACAAACTGGTAAACAGTCTTGTCAACTCACCCAAACTACTATCTCAACTAGACTTTCATGTACCAAGAATCAACGGTAGAAATGAACAATGTTTTTATTTACCAACACCAAGAACAAATATATTATTAAAATCTCCTTTATTTGCAATGTGTAATAAATTCAATCAAGTCTGCCACAAAGTTGACATTTATTCAACACCATTACACGTTTTCAAAAAAGAGATCAGAAACATTATGTTTGCAAAGCAACAATAACTATATATCATACTAAAAATCAAATAATTATTCAAATCTCGATCGCTTTGTTGTTTTTTCTGTTTTCCTCTCTCATTTCTTGTCTTTTCTCGGGGAATGTTCCATGAATGTATTACTATGTATTACTACTATTATTATTATTGTAACATCTAACATACTTTACACTTTCATACTAAAATTGTATACTGTGTCCTGTAATTGGGCCTAGCGCCTGTTTGGACAATAAATGTTTGTTTTTTTTTAAAGATAAACAATTTCATCAAAACTTCGTTTGAATAGTTATTGCCTTCCATTTTGATTATTTTCTGATCAAATTTTCGGTAATGAACGCGCAAACGTTTCATTATTGATGCACTAATTGTCGAATTTGGAGAATGGAGAACGAATTCTCACAAACACAACTAATGCACAGAACATTGGTAAACTACACCCAGAATTTCAGTTTTGTTCGAGTCCAAATACCGCAGTAATAAACATTTATTTGGAGCTATGTTTTGCACAAAGAGGAAACAATGGATTTCTCGAAAACCGCTTGAGCTCGGTATGGGGAAGTATCATACAAAAATTATTGTGAAGCAATAACAAAGCAAAAAATGCAATAATATATAGGGTGTCCCACTTAAGATATCAAAGTTGTTGCTACTTTTCAATATAAGCGGCCACGCCGCAGCGCTGAAAATATTTTAGATCGATAGAGCAAAACTAATTACTCAAGAAAACAAATTTTCCATATAATCCTGTTCTCCAGAAACGTCTAATAGGCCATCGAGTGTGGGATATTCAACATGAGCCTCAGAATGCACGAAAGAAACAAATATCATTTCAGAATTGGTGCAGTCTTCCTGTAGAAGAATGATTTAGAATTCTCGATTTCTGCTGGATCTAAGTTAGGACTCGTTTTTCAAACATATACTTTTTCCCGATGTTGAGTATCAAATTGTTAGATCTACACCCCAGTCCCTTTGATATATTTTACACAATCTTGGAGAATTGTTCTTCCATAGTTCTGTTGAATTGTTTTTCCATAGTTCTGATTTTGTTGATATCCATCAGTTCAGAAACTTTCTTGGATAACTTTGACTCAAAATTCCTTCCTTGCTTGGAATGCAACTCCATCGGTACTCCGTATCTTGATAACTTATCGTCCACCAGTGACCGGTATATTGTAGATGCCTCCCAATCTGAAATTGCATAGGTTTCTACCCATTTGCTGAAATAGTCCTTGTGAACAAGGACGCATTTATTGCCATCATCCGTCACAGGAAATGGTCCAGCTGTATCACTGGCGAACCGTTCAAATGGAGCATTTCTTCATTTCACCCCTGTATCACGTCTTGGGTACTTTAGTTGCTCCACTTTCTGATAATTTTCTGTACCAGCTTTCTACGTCATCTCGACATCAAACCTAGTAGAACCTCTGCCTGATCTTGTCCAAGTCTCATCGACTTCCAGAAGTCTTCTTGATTTTTCTCCATGAATTTCCTTCATCTCAGCTATTCTCTTCCTGGGAAAAACCAATTGGGAAATTGACGACCTCACATACCCGTTTGTGTAGTCCTTTTTCCACAACCAGAGAATCCCATTTTGCCCAAATTGACTTGAAAATGGGATCTCTGTGCGAAATATATCTCCAGAAGAGTCTGTCGGATCCGTCTCCTTTCCAATGTAGAAAGTCCCCAATGTTTGGATCGGTTTCTTGGTCCTATCTGCCTGTGTGCGGTTGTTACATCTGCCCTGTGTAGTTCTACTATATTGATGTTCAGGGCAGTGTATTTTTAATAAAAATACATTTCACCGTCGTAGTCCAAAAAGACATCAGTTCGGCCTGCGCGCGAAGGCAGGTCTTTAAGATCTTACTATGACTTCTCTGAGGTAAGAGAAATGAAAAGAAACTTAAAAAAGAATATATATAATGAAAAGAAGAAAATTAAACATAACAAAACAAATTCTTGCTTAGAGAAAAACGGCAATAGTATCAAAATATTTTAGCAAAAATACATATATAAAAAAAACATAATCATGATCAAAATTTCCATTCCTGGAACTCAGTATAGTAAATAATATTCATCTCGAAAAACAAATTTATAACCATTTAGCAGAATGGAGTGGAGTGTATCGATTCTTCTTATTTGCAAAAAGCGTACTTAGGTAAAAATTAAAAAGTAATCCTCCCCAGAGATTATAAGTGGTTAGTTACATTAACATACAGCTTCAAATCGCTTACCCTGTGTGCTGAGCTGCTATTCCCTAACCAGTGGTAGATAATCCAGAAAATTCATCAAATCCCTAAATTCACGAATTGTTTTCCAATGCACGATCACCGTCACCGAAACGATACTTAACCCTTAATCCAGGGCGTCGCGACGCAACCTCGCCTTAAACTCTCGACGCGTTTTCGCCGTCCCCGTATTGCCCACCCAACTTACAAATTGGCTTTGTAATTTTCAGGTAACAGAACAATTTAGTTTCATTGGCATTATATTGCGACTGCCGAAAAGCCAATCTGTTGAATTAACATTGCGAACATGATTATTTTGTTCTTTGAAACCAAATTGTTGTTTAGGTCATTGTTGAGAACGTTCTTAGAGTGGAATTATAAAACATCTTAAAGAATATACTTGAAACAGTTCCTTAAACGTTTATACAATTCCAGTTATACCACATTTTAGCTTAGAGTACCAAAGTGATTTCTTGTAGTTTTGTAGTGATATTATCAGGTACTGTTCTGTTCTTTCGCAGATAGTTTTATAAATGGTTTATAAAAATTCGTCAACAAATTACAAAATTGTTGTATTGGTGTTTCCTGTGATACTCTTTCACTTCAGAAAGCGATATGCTCCCGACAAAAACGGATAGATAACTATTATATAACAGTACGAATAATATGCTCCTGAATGGTCTAACAAAGCAGTGATAGAACAATAAACTGTTATTGAACACAAAATGATTTTGAAAATAACTTCTATAAAATGAAAATGTTACAGTACTGGGACGGTGTGACCCCGGGTCTTGTAAGATTACATAAATTTCTAGATCTCGGTGGGTAGGGGGAGTGTTCTTTTCATAAACAAAAAAGAAACTAGCGTTATGAAGTCAACAATGGAAAACATCAGAGCATCGTCTGAGGATAGAATATCATTCAGAAGAAGCACATCCCAAGCAGGTAGTTAGCATCATCATCTGTACTTCCAAGAAAAGGTTTCCGAAGACAAGAATCTAGCACGAAGTAAGTAAAATTCCTTCGATGATTTCTTTCCCTCTCCTGCAAATAAAGTTATGGAATGGTACGACAACTGATAACAAGTCCAAGACTGTATGAGGAGAACGAGGTGAGTATGAATCACTATAGGTACGAGGTCCATACACTTTTTAGGTAACGTATGTACTTCCTACGATGCAATTTCAGCACTACGCTGCCATCTCCCAATCACATTTTCCTAACAATTTGTCATATATAATTGAAATCCATACTCCATTGATGAATCTGAGCCTACAAATATCCATCTTAGGAACAGAAAGGACAAATCTGGGAACATTATAGAGATGAGGATATTCAACTCAACTCCAACAATACCCTGTATTGTTCCAATAATATTTCTCTGCTGAAATGACTTCCTAAATCATAGAATACACTTTATTAATCAAGCTGATCAATATAATATTAACTTTGCAGGTAGAAAAAACGAATCTTGGAACTTTATAAGCATGTAGGAGTGTCCGTCAACTTCTACGTTACCCAGCAAATTTTCAATAATGTCTATCTACTTATTTCTCCCCTCAAATGAAAGAATATACTTTCAAAACCAAAGGAAATTTGAACATTAGGATGACATTTCAACTTCTATTTATTTTAAAGACTTTTTACCCACCAGAGAGTTAAATAGAGTTCCAAAGTAAAATTTGTCCTGTAGCTTGAGTTATCAACAAGACGTCAAAGACGAAAGTTTATGGCTAAAATTTGGTAAATGCCGTATTTATTCAGGAGAGAAACCCGGTTCCAATTGTAGAACAGATATCTTAGACCACTTTCATACAAGTTTCAGATTGCAAATCCATTCGGTAAATTCGAAAATTGGCAAATTCCAGTCGGAAAATTGGGAATTCTTAGAAACAAAATGCGTCTCCCTGGATACGATCCTTTTCCTATAAAAGCGAGCACCAAATCGATCAGAAAGCACTTCAGCTTGGGTCCTGGTCCTGACAACATCTCCTGCTATGGAATTACATTCAGGTACTGGAAAGAAGAAGACGGATCCAAAATGGAATTTAGAAGTACAACACAATTACCTTCGGGAAGTCCAGGTCCGTAACGAATAGAAATGATAACTTCATTCAATTATTCAGAATTTGCAACTAATTGCCTTTATTGATATTAGCAATTCAGTATCACAAACCGGTCAACTCAGTTAAATTATAGAGTCAGCATTTTTGGCCACGATTAGTCTGTGTCTTACTTATAACATCGAGTAAAATAGAGAGTTTTAGCAGAACTGTGAAATAGTGGAACTGAATATGTTTATCATTGTCTCATTGTTGCTTCTTGCCATAAATGAATCCCGGTTTTACGCAACATTAGTAATACTAAAAAGTGACCGTGGAAAGTAACGGGTTTGTGGGTAGGGGTGCACTCCAAAACATTCATGTCCATCAGCGGACGATGTCCCTGCTAACTCCTTGATGTGGGGCGAGGTAAATATATTAGTGGACTATTCACACGTTGTCGGGAGTAAATTCTATAGGAATTTGGGTAAGATATCAGACTAATGAATTTTTAGACAGTCTCACAAATTTGTATTTTGACTACCTTAATAAACAACAGTCTGTCCTCCTGGACCTCAAAGAATATTGTAAAGATAGGAAAATTGAAATTCGATAATTGTTCCTGGTTTGAATCTAGAATATTTAATGGTGGAATATATCTAGGTCATATTAGTCGAAGCCTATCAGTACCACATTAAATCCTCAAGTTATAGATATATTGGTCTAGAATTGATTTTAGTACTTGACTACGGCTCAACACGACAGTTTAATAGCTAAATTGAGAAATGTTGGAATGAGTATGTTTGTAGTGCTACAATGTTACTCTCTGCTAAGCATGGATCCCGGCTTTACGCCTAAAAACTCTATATAAAAAATAGAACGTACTGTAAAGAGTGGCCGAGGATGGTAACGGGTTGTCTAGTATGGGTGCACACAAAACAATCTCGGACCGGTCACTAGTCCTGTGAGTCTAGCAACTCCTTGGTTGCGTGCTGGAAATGTACTATGGTCTTCATTCTCTCAATTGGCGATAATCGATCTATGAATATACCCGTGAAAACACCGGCAAGGAGTTTTGGGCATGAACAATGTTACAACTACAGATATATTCCGATCACCTTTATATAATCCAATTTTCATCACTTCAGAAACACTTTACATAGCAGTATCTACTCAGATTCGAAACCAGAGACGATTTTTCATAAGCTGAACTCTTATAATTTGCAATAGTTCTTGTGGAAAATGTAAGGCCTTTAATCTTTGAATTGTTTTCAAACAAGTGGAGATTGTAACTCTTGGCTTTAATATATGAATTTATTTAAGTTTGTCTTTTATTTCTCTTCAGCTTAACAGAACTTTGTATCCTAAAGAACACAAAAAAAAATATACACAACGTGGGAAAATTGAGGGTCTCTCCTTTCAAGGGGCTCTCGATATAAGGCTGTGTGCCGACAAAAAAAAAATGCTATACTAGGCTATCTTCTGAGAGCAGATCCTGCTACCTGAGAAGTGGCGCCGAATGTCTAGACGAACACAAACAAAAAAAAATTGAAGGTAAAAAAAAAAAAGGGAAGGTTGAAAAAAAATTGAAAGTCGACCAGAAAATTTACCAATCAAAAAAGACCGGGGTGGGTTCGGTTACAGTACTTTTTCATATTAGTTCGGTCTCTTTCTGTTCTCTCAAGTGTGTGTACATGTAAAATGGCGTCAATAACACAAATAAGCAGATGGAAAAAACTAAACTGAAAGTGGTGCTTTCCGCAGAAAAGTTAAGACCAACTATCAGAAAAATTTTCACGGCTCTGCGGATTTTCGTATGAAGGTGAACAATCTGGATAATGAAGAGAATTTCGATCTAATAACTCATCAATACTCAACCAGCTCTGGGCATATGTGGTACACAAGCAGCAAACGTGCGAAATGATACCGAAGTGACCGAAAGTAACTGGGTTTCAGAGTTGGATTATTCTAACGGGGAAGAAGATAATGTTATTTCTGAGATGGAAAAAGATGTGAAATTCAGAAATCATCTGAGATTATGGGCGGTCTCCCATTTGGCTCTGAAAGATTTATTGAAAAATATCAATAAACGCTTCGCAAGCATCCTTCTTGGAGATCCTAGAACGCTTTTGAAAACGTATCAAACAGTTACGATTATAAAAGTTGGCACTGGCAACTATTGGCATCATGGTTTCGAAGTTAGTTTGAGATAGGCTTTGGGTAAAATCAGTGATTTACCTAAAACAATATCTGTCAATGTGAACATGGATGGTTTACCAATATACAGAAGTGGTAAATATGAGTTTTGGCCAATAATTTTCAACATATACGAGTTGCCTAAAATAAAACCTATGGGTACCTATTGGAATATACTGTGTCCCAGAAAAGGCAAATAGATAGGTTGGGTCTAGTTTTATTAATAATGCATATACGTTTTCAAAAGTTTTGAGCTGCTCTAATATGATGCAAATACATCACAATAAAACAGTGGAGCTCTATAAGTGCTACAACTAAGGCACAAAGTAAAGCTAGCTGTATAAGTGCTACACGACCTGCTATTATACAAAAGCAGAATTTTCCGTTGTTTAACACACAAGCAAACTGCTGCTAAAAGATACTTTTATTCCGTAAAAGTTGCTTTGGAGCCGTTTTGGCAGCGTTACAACACGTTGACGCATGGGCATTGATGAAAGTGTTTTCCTGGACGACAGGCAGAACAGGACAGAATCCAGTTTGATTTAGAAAATAAAAAAAATATGATATTCAACAAAAACTTCAAAGGGGAATGAGGACAAACGCCGGTTCTTTTTTAACACTACCTGTATCTGCATTATTACACATGTATTAATAATAATTATTGCCATTCGTTTGTAATGTGTCATTGAATTCTGGAGATTTTGGGCATTTCATGTTCGTTTCTACTAACTTTTTCAATAACATATCTTAATTTTCAGCTTTGTGGAGATATATACAAAATAGGATGGCAAACCTGTCTCTAACTATTGTTAATTTTGTTTTTCACTTCTGCTGTGGGCTACATTCTTAAAACGCAGTGACATTTTGGGACATATATTTTTATGATTTTATGAACGAAAAGTCGCCACAAACATTTTCAGGTGACACGGATCCAATAGCGATCGTGAAAGTGTCACTTTTTTGTATCTTTAACTTCGAACTCATCGAACTCTATATCGAACTCATTTACTTTACGGCTCCATATTAATTGGTCAGGAATAGTTGGGAATGATTCTAAACTGTTTGCTGAATCATTCCAATACAGTTCTGGAATAATGTTTGAGAAAATGCATTTCAGAACTCAGATGTTTATTGGTGTATCTTTCCTAAATCAAGGCCATCTCCATTATCAGGCTGGCGTCATCAAGGTATAAGCAGATACATAATGTAATATATGAAGAACGAGCCACAATGCTGATTTGCGAATTGGAGATGGTTTAGTTGAACTGGTAACTTGTAAATGGTAAATGAAACGACTGAAATGTATTGATTTCAATATTTTGGTAGCGTTGCCTAACAACATTTATACATTCGCTGTTACCGGCGAAAATGTCAAAATTCGACATCGCGAATTGCGAGACATAAAATGTCAACAATTTCTGACGTTTGAAGAAAATGGTACATTGTTTTATTGGAATTAATACCTTCTTCAATTCATGTAGTGCAACTATGATGTGTTGGTAGGCAACACTTTCAGTACTAGAATTGAAAGTATATCTCGTCCTTGTACTTGAAATGAAACTTTGGTCCTTAATTATGGTATTAAAAGAGGCCACGCACTTTCGATTCGGTTGCTGAAAAAGATATATTCTGAATATTCGATGAGCCACACGACCGTCCAATGTAATTATTGGAAGATATTCCGAATTGAATCGTTATCTAACACCAAGTATCTTAACAATTCTCAAAAAATCATTTGTACCTTTGCATACTCTTCAAAAGAATTCAAAGTAATAATCGGAAGAACTAATTTAATTTTTTGTAATACGTTCCTGTGAAGTTAAAAGACAATATATATTGTGACTGAGTTATAGAAATCACCAACAGAGTTAAATAGCTATATAGACACTGTTCTTGTGATGGAAGTGTTGTACAATATGAAGCCATATTGAATCGCATATTAGTGATGACCATTCTGAAGGCAAAAACTAAAACATACAAAATCTCTATTCCTCAGCTATAAGAAGAAAAACGAATGCTCAGAAAAGTTTACTGTCACGAAATCAACAACAATTGATCAAATTGGTAACAAAGTTCTTAAAAAAAAAAATATTTTCGGTAAATTCAAGAAATCTTCAAAAATTCCACAGCGCTTGAAAATTTTATATTATATGTACCATATAATCTACAGTGAAATTCACTCCGCAGTCGGAATCAACTTCATAGTTAGATTTACGATGTGTTAATTAATATGAATACGCAGAAGCGATCCACCGCAATGTGTTTCCTTCTGTCGACGTTCCTCCTCTTCTTGATTTGCTTTATATCGCCGTTTCTCATCCCCTTGTTTTTCTCTCTGCCGTCGTTCTGCATCCTCGTCCTCTTGCCGACAAACCGCCTTCTCTCATTCTTCTCTCTGCTGTTGGTACTCCTCAACCGGTTTTTTTTCCAACAGTCGCCTCTCTTGCTCGGAAAACTGCTGTTTGATCATTTTCATTATTAACAGATGCCAACTTGATTACCGTATATAATCATCTGAGTCATCTCATTGCGGATAGGAGTGCATGGCAAAATTGAATTGATATAAATAATGATGTAAACTAGTTAAATTGTCTACTTCACTTGGATATCATCTTGGAATATTTTTCTGTATATCAAATGGTTGTGCATTTGTCTTTTCAATCGGTTCCTTTCAATAAGCACGTGGTGAATAAGTTTGACAGAATCTTCTTATTACACATTTCCATAGGAGAAATGTTTACATTTTTCCAATATTATGGTGAATGAGTTGGAAAAAAAAGCACATCAAAAGTGCATTTCTGTTTGAAATAATTAGGTGGGAATTCAATGCAAAATCTATTTTGTAGATAATAATACAATACAATAGAAAAATTCTTAACATGTTGAATTTATAATTAAAATTTATTTTTGAAATGGTTATACACTTTTTACTAAAAATGTATCAGTCTAGTGGGATGTGAGGTGGGAAGAGAAATTATGGTACTCTACTTCAGGTCCTGTGACATCTGATTTCTTTTCGAAATAGAGCACCTATTGAAAAAGAGCATACTTTCAAATTTAATTGTTTTTTTAAACTATGAAAGTTACGAGAAAAATGCCTTTTAATTTTCCAGTTTTAACACCTTGTATCTCTGCAAAAAAGTAGCTCTTTCATTACTAGTATGTTTGTATTCATATGTTCGTATTCATATTCACAAGTATACATTTTTTACTCAAAATTGAATGAGGATTGCGAAAAATTAATAAGGGACCCTTCTTCTACGCCACTGGGGGCAACTGAAAATATGTGTTTTTTCAAAATAAAGCAAAATAAAAACATTTCTTCAAATGTAAAATTTTCAAAATTGTGGAAGTTATAATTAAACACTACTTTTTATTTTTCGAACCGGGTATAAGAATAAATAAAGTGGACTGAAAAATATTATTTGGTTTGATTTTGGTTGTTGAAAAATATGAGGAATAATATTGGTAAAATCTCAGGAAAAAAAGAAGTTGGGTGAAATGTTTTTCATTTTGATAAATACCCATATTGGTGCAAGCAATCCACTCCAATTCTTTGGCATCGTTGATGTCTTGTCCAATTTGATAAGTGAATATCCTCACAGGATAATCCTTTCTCCAGTTTCGTTCGACGAACATATCTTTGGGATAATCGTAGTCTATACCTTCTGTTATCAACATGATTGCTTGGTTGCATTTTGCACCTAGGAAAAAGGAAAAAAATATGTTATACCATTTATGAACGAAATGATAATGGAAATGGAATTCGCCACGATAATGTCGGAATATTCCAATTACATCTCAAAAAATATGTTTCAACTATTTGCTTGAGATTGAATAGAATAATGAAAAATCACTCACTTCTCGGAGTATTTCTGAACTTTTCGAGGATATCGAAGGCTTTTTCGATGCCTAAAGATATATTCGCAGCGAACTCTTCCTCATAAACAGGCAAATGTTCTCTTAGAAGTCGTAGATTTTCTTCATTGGCCTGAAACAAATGTTATGATTGGAATAAAATCAATTCAGAACTAACGAAAGAACGTTTGTCAGATTCGACCACCGTTTTGTGCTTTGCTGGTGCAGGGCCACAATCATGACCTGAAACGAACGGATCGGTGTCTGTGTTTCGTGCATGGTGTAGGTGCCTATTTTGTTTTCCTGGAATGAACATTTTCATCTTGTTGTTGATGATGCAGGTCGTCAAGCCGAGGCCTTCGCCATCACTCATGGTCTAGAACAACTGGTCGAGCTACCAACCCGCATCCCTGATGTCAACAACCAGTCTGCCAATACACTAGATCTTTTCCTCACCACCAATCCTGACCCGTATAGAATAGAAGTTTGTGCCCCACTTGGAAACTCTGATCACACCCTCATCTCCACAACATGCTCTTTCCATTTACCATCGAGCTGCACAATACCACCCCGTCTCATGTGGCATTACAATTCGGCCAACTGGGAAGGTCTTCGTATGTTTTTCTCAGCGTTTCCATGTAAGAGAGTTTGTTTCTCTTCAGTAGATCCAACACGATGTGCTGAGACAATTTCTGAAATCATCATGTTGGGGATGCAAACTTACATACCGAATACCGAAAGAAGAACATCATCCGATAAGACCTGGTTTAACAGAAACTGCTCTAGAGCTGTGGCTTCCAAACAGGCAGCATACCATCGATGGCTAAAAAATCCGGGCCCTGAGACCAGAGCAGCATATGTCGGGGCTAGAGGCATATGCAAAGAGACAATAGAATGCTCAAAAGATGCCCACAATGCCAAAATAAGATCAAAACTTGCTGAATGTCCTAACGGATCCCGTTCATTTTGGTCTTTCGCCAAAGCTGTGGAAAGAAACTTCACTTCCAGCTTATTACCTCCTCTAACCAAAGAAGATGGAACACTAGCAACGACTGCCCAGGAAAAAGCCAATATCTTTGCGCACCTATTTGCTGGAAATTCCACTCTGGATTCATCGGGAAAACAACCCCCGAACATTACACCTATTGACAGTCACATGCTCGAGATCACCTTTCGCCAACGTACTATCAGAAAGATTTTGCTGGGTCTCAACACCAACAAAGCCTGTGGATCTGACGGAATCCCGCCGATTGTTCTCATGAAATGTGCCCCCGAACTAACACCTGTTCTTTGCAAGTTGTTCAACCGCTCTTACAATTTGGGGGTATTTCCGTCCAATTGGAAAATTGCAAGAGTACAGCCAGTCCCTAAAAAAGGCAAAAAGGCCCTACCTAGCAACTACAGACCTATCGCACTGCTATCTATTATTTCAAAGGCCATGGAAAAAGCCATCAACATCGAGCTCATGAAATATCTGGAAGACTCAGGAATTGTCAACGATAGACAATATGGCTTCCGCCATCAGAGATCAACTGGTGACCTGCTCGCTTACGTCTCACATATATGGCAGCTATCTATTGAAAAGTATGGAGAAACTTTAGCTGTGGCATTAGATATCTCCAAGGCGTTCGATCGAGTTTGGCACCACGAACTCCTCGCCAAGCTTCCGTCTTATGGCTTGCCCCCTCAGCTGTGTTCTCTGCTTGCTAGTTTTCTCTCAAACAGGTCTCTCCATGTAGTGGTCGATGGAGTATCATCTGACACTCTACTCATAAATGCTGGTGTTCCGCAAGGATCTATTCTCGCATCAACACTATTTCTACTTCACATCAACGACCTGTTGAAAGCAACTTCATGTCCAGTACACAGCTTTGCCGATGATAGTACCCTCCATACCGCTTTCTCTTCCAGGGCCCCTATATCAGCCCGTGAAACCAGAAATGAACGAGGAAGAAATGTTAATAATATAAATATGGACTTAGCAACAATTCTCGAATGGGGATCTAATAACTTGGTAGAATTCAATGCAAATAAAACACAAGCATGTCTTTTCTCTAGAAAAGCCGATCTCACTGTGCCTAACATAACTTTGTCAGGAGTAACCATACCACTGAAGCCATCCATATCGATGCTTGGTATTACTATCAACAATAACCTTTCCTGGGAAAATCACGTGAGGTCCATTGCCAAAAGTGTATCCCAAAAACTTGGTTTTTTGTTTCGTGCCAAGAGCTATTTTAGCCCCAGTCAGCTGCTTATGATCTATAAGGCACAGATCCGACCTGTCCTGGAATACTGTTCCCATATTTGGAGTGCGGCACCTAAACATATCCTGAGGCTATTGGATTCTGACCAAAAAAGGGCAATTCGTCTCGTCGATGATGCCTCGCTTACAAACTCGCTCACTTGTCTGGAACACCGTAGAAAAGTTGGCGATTTGTCTCTATTTTATAGATATTTTCATGGGCGATGCTCTTCTGAAATATCAACAATCGTTCCTGCTTTGGCAGTCTCTTCGAGATTGACACGTCAAGTTCAGTCATCACACCCCTTCGTGGTCACTTTGGAGACCTGCAGAACATCACTTTCCAAAGACTCGTTCATCCAACGAACAGCGAGGCTTTGGAACTCATTGCCTAGGGAGGTGTTCCCCGAGGCATACAACCTTCAGAAATTTAAGAAGAACACCAACTCCTACCTTCTTTCCCTAGGTTCCCACGATGTTCTCTGAACATTACAGGATATCCCTTTTCGTGGGAACCATAACATAAAAAAAAAAAAAATTACTTGAAATTCAAATATACAGTCTATCGATAAAGAATAATACGAAATGTTACTTTCAGAAGGATAAAAGGTTGTTAACGATGAATCTGTTGGTTATAAACATTTTAATAATTTCAATTATTCGTAGAACCGTTTAAACTAATGAGCATTATTGAGGACTTCAGTGGGGCAGAAATGATGAAATAGTTTACTTTTCTGCTCACGGGGGGCTGGTTCCGGAGAACTCTGTGCACGTAAGCCTTTCTACTCGGGCCCATTTAATAATCTGAAAGATATACTATAAGAATACAATAAAAAGAAAATGCACAATGGTGGACAAATACATACTACCCAACAAAGCAAGACTTGGTAGCGGGAGTGTAAATTTTCATATTAGGACAGATATTAGGCAGAAAGTGGAAGCAATGTGATGATAAGCAAATGTTAGACAATGCGTATAGTTGTATTTACATTATCAAAGATCTGGTCGAAGTACAGTGCCAAGAAAACTGGAAGGTTGGAGGACTACCAGAACGCCTTGACCAGCTACAAAAACGCACAAAGTCAAGAGAGACTACTGGAGGAGGTACTGTGAGGAGAAAGAAAGTACTCAAGAGTGTGCCAGACTCCAAGTAATCCTCTCCAAGGACAAAAATGAAGCAATACCCTCCCTTAAAAATGAACAAGGAGAAGAAACTATGAAGGAACTCTCTAGGGTTCACTTTCCAGGATCTCAAATAGTACAGACACCGGATAATGAAAATGGACTGGAGGCTCTGAAAAGGGGTTCCAGAGGAAGTTGGTCATTAGCGGAAGGAGTGGTAACTTATGACAAAGTACAATGAGCAATAAATTCATTTGAACCATTCAAATCACCGGGACCGGGCGAAATTTACCCAGCACTACTGGAGAAGGGAACGGACCTGCTGCATAGCAGGCACTGCGAAATACTCAGAGGCAGCCTGACTCTGGGATACATACCAAAGCCATGGAGGAAAATTAGGGGGATCTCCATTCCGAAACCTGGAAAAACTGGACAGGAAACGTCCCTAAGACCTATAAGTCTCATGTCCTTTGGACTGAAGACCCTGGAGAAGCTGGTAGGCAAATAAGGGATGGTGCACTGGTAGCAAGCCCAATCGAAACGACACTCCACAAACTAGTAGAGAGAGTGGATAATACGCTGAAAAACAAAGAGGTATTGATAGCGGCCTTTCTAGACATAGCAAGAGCTTTTGATAACACCTCTATAGACTCAATCATCAGGTCTCTTAGACGGAGAGGGATAGAAAAACCTTGCGTGGCCTGTATAGACCCAATGCTAAAAAACAGAATCATTGTATTGTATTTTATACAATCCATCGAGCTGAGTAGCTATTGGACAAGTCAGGTGGTACAAGCAGTTTTTAGTAATAAAATTACAAATAATAGACAGTATAGAAAACAATCACTTGAAACATTTATGTGTGAATAAACTATACTAGATTGACAATACAGAAAACAATAACTTAAACACATTTATGTAAATAAACTATTCCAATACAGGATTATCAATGTAGTCCTTTATACTGTAGGGCCAGTGGTCGAGGAGAAGTATTTTTATTTCATTTTTGAATATAGGCACTTTATAAATTTATTTTATCCCTTTAGGGAGGACATTATAAAGTCGAAGTCCAAGGATATCTGGTGATTTTTGGATTATTGTAGGACGGGCGTTTGGAACATGTAATTTTATTTAAATTTTTTTCACAGTGTCGTGGTTATGTTTTGATTCATTCTTGATTAATTTTCCACGCTGTCTGTGAATATAGATCAAGAGCTCATATATATATATATATATATATATATATATATATATATATATATATATATATATATATATATATACAGTGAGTCTGCTTAAGTTGGCTACATATGGGAAACTTTTTTATTATTGATTTTACGAAAAAAAGTTATTCCTCGTAAAAAGTTCTGCATGGTCTAAAAGCCAAGATGCAACCATCAGATATCAAATTTGATCAATCTTATACGAGGTATGTCAAAAAATATTAATTTTACCCAAGAATAAAGTAACTTAATATTTCCCAATGTCGAAAATTGTTATTGTGAAAAGTTGTTCGGAATTGAAAATCACGTTCAAATATGCAGTCGCATTAATTTATGGTATTTTTTTTATTTCTCGAAACATCTCTACAATAACAACGAAAATTTAACTGTAATTATTGTACATTCAATCTAGGATGCTCTGACAAGAAATGTCAGATAGTAAAATGTTTGACAGTGATATTCAAAACATCAGTTATTTTTAGCAAAATTTGGTAGAAAGTATTATAAAATTTGGTAGGAATGCCAGCAACAGTAGAAATGCCAGCAACATTAAGTACTGAAGATAAAATTGAAATTGTGTTAATTGTGGGTGAAAATTATAAAACTTATCGTGAAGCTGCAGACATTTTTAATAACCGACACCCAGAGAAAAATTTTCACTATGTTGAGACTTCTGGAGATGTGAAAAATAAATTTAGCAAAGGAATTTGAAGTAATATTTAGCTACGAAATCCTAAAATATCATTGCGAGAAAGGGCAGCTTCGATGCAAAATTCTATTAATAGAGATATGGTTTCAAAAATTAAAAAAAAAACAAGTTCCACCCATACAAGCCCCGATTTATTCATACGTTATGACCAGGAGATCATGATAGACGATTCGAATTCTGTTGTAATGACATATTCTTTTTTCGGATGAATCAACATTTACATCAAATGGAACAGTCTCTAGCCGTTGGTGGAGTGATACTAATCCAAATTTTACCATCAAAACTCGGGACCAGTATACATTCAAAACAAATGTGTGGTGTGGAATTTACCGAAATAAAATAATTGTACCTTTTTTTTAATGGATCTTTGAATGGGGACCGTTAATTGCTCTTTTTATAGAATGAATTGGACGATTTCCTTTACAACAACGTCAACAAATATGGTTCCAACAGGATGGTGCCCCATGCCACAGTAGGTAAGGTATAAGGCAATACCATGAAAATCGTTTTAATGAAAGAGTTATTAATCGGTTTTCTGAAATTTTTTGGCCTCCTCGGTATCCCGATTTGACGCAAATTGATTTTTCCTTGTGGGATTACCTGAAGGGAAAGATGTATCTTCAAAGGCCATTCACAGATGTTGCTCATTTGGAAAGAGTCATTACAGAATGCGTTCAGAGTATTACTCCGGCTATGGTTGGAACGGTATTGAAAAACTATCGTGATAGAACAATTACCTGTATTGAAAGAGAAGGCGGATATGTTGAGGCGTTAGTGAATTGAGGGAGCTAATAATGTTCGTTAAATTATTACTAAAAAATGAATTATCATGGTATTATTAATTTAAATGCATAGCTGAAATGCTACAAGACAGACAATAACTAATTAAAAGGTTATCAACTGTTCAATGTTCATTAGATTTTTAATAAATTTTGTATTGTAAAGATTTGCTCATTGATTTCTAAACGGAACGGAAAGGTTAACATGTTTGTAATGAATGAAAATGATAAATGTTCGGTATTGATAATTTGATAAAAATTTGTGAAAAAAGATTTTTTTCAATTAGAAGGATGTCATTGCATATTGAAACATAGTTTTCACTTCCGAACAACGTTTCATCATAACAATTTTCGATATTGTGAAATATAAAGTTACTCTACTTTTGAGTAAAATTCATATTTTTTGACATACCTCGTATAAGATTGTTAGAATTTGATATCTGATGGTTGCATCTTGGCTTTTAGGCCATGCAGAACTTTTTATTTGGAATAACTTTTTTTCGTATAATTAATAATAAAAAAGTTTTCCATGTGTAGCCAACTTAAGCAGACTCACTGTATATATATATATATATATATATATATATATATATATATATATATATATATATATATATATATATATATATATATATATATATATATATATAAATATATATGTTATAGAATTATTCATTTAACTTTGTTTTGTACACTTTGTATAAATTTGTTTTTTTTTTATGTTACCTGGGATATGGAATATTAGGAGGTTTTGACAAGTGATTTGAAATAGTCAATATCCTAAAAAAAACGAATAAAACTCAATTTCAGACAGATTTGGGTATTTATTATACAAAAAGAAGCCGGTGCTTCAACAATTCTGGTCCTTCGAGCTAAAGAGATACCAATTTGCTGGAAAATAAATAAAATGTCCACAAGCGAAGTGAGGAGGATAAAGAGAGCAAATAAAGGAATACCGCCATCCAAGTACACAGATGGATCGCGGCATGAAGAAAAAGAACGGTCCAAAGTACCGTCAAAGTCCAAGAGAACTAATGCAAGTTCATTGCGAAGAAATAAACTACAGGCCGAATTAGGAGCAGAAAAACAATTAGCTGAAATCTCCAGGCAAGAACTAGGAATTCAGAAGGAGCTGATCCAGAAAGAATTGGAAGCTGAGCTTGAAGAGAGTCCGGATCTGGGATCTAATAAAAGCAGAGAATCATTATTTTTGATAGAAGAATTGGATCTTGGGGGAAATGAAACAGAAGTACTCAATATGGATTTGGAAAAGATTCGTATACAACAATGGATCAATAATATTCCTTCGGTGCATACCTTCAAATCCATATCCTTGAGTTCTAGGTCTGGTAAAGCTGAGAGTTTTGAAAAGGTGAAAGAGATGCCGGAAGTGGAAGGAATGTATTCTGTCAAGATGCCCAAGGTAAACCCGGAGAAAAATAAAGGTGAAGAAAATAAATTCAGCCAATTCATGGCAAGACAATCGTTGAATAAAGAATTGCCGATCTTCAGCGGAGATCAAAAAAATTGGCTTCATTTCATCTCTCAGTTCAGAGAAACATATAAGGTATGTGGTTTTACTGACATAGAAAATATATCTGGACTTCAGAAATGTTAAAAAGGAAAACCGCGAGATTCTGTGCAGGCTTTGTTGAATTTTACTAGTGAAGTTGATGAAATAATACAAATTCTGGAATCCCAATTTGGCAAACCGGAATTCATCATTCAGGATTTGATTTCTACGGTAAGGAAATTTCCTGTTTTGAGAGAAGGAAAACTGGAAAACGTCATCGAATTTTCTAATGTTATACAAAATTTAACAGTCACTTTGACAAGTATGAATTGTCAGTCACATTTGATGAACCCACAACTTCTTTCAGATATGATTCCGAAACTAACTTCTAATTTGAAATTGGAATGTGGTAAACATGTGAAAACAACAAAAACTGTCGGTTTTACCATTGTAGATTTTTCTTTCTGGCTCTGTGAGATTGCAGATGCAATAAGTTCCATTACAACATTAGAATCTGGAACGGACATGAGAAAGAGATTTGTATGTACTACCACATCTACTTCGGATGTAGAAAGAGACGTGATGTTCTGTGAGTATTGCAAAAAGAAAAATCACAAATTAGAAAACTGCTTCTCTTATAAAAAAAAATATGTATTGAAAAGATGGGAGTGGGCTAGACAAAAAAAGTTTTTTTTTTGTTGTTTGAGCTCTAGACATCATATGAGTACATGTAAAAACAAAAAATCATAACCCATCAGCGGATGCAATAAATATCATCAAAGTTTACTTCACAACAATCGACGGTCATCATCGGAAGAGACAGCTCAAACAACAGAAATAGAAATGTTTTATGAAGTATTGAGTCATTGCATTGTAGATAGAGAAGTGCTTCTGAGAATCGTCCCAGTTCTTCTTTCTGGCCCGGAGGGAGAATACTCCACCTTTGTACTGTTTGATGAACCATCTACTGTCATCCTGTTGAGCGAGCATGCTGCAGATAGAATTGGAGCTACTGGACAAGTGGATTCTAGGAAAAAATTAAAATGAAAAGTTTGAGTTAGAAAACGTAAGAACGGTAAGATGTCTTGATTTCCCAATAACAACTCTAGATTCTAAGACAGAGACGCGCAGAGGTTTCTTTGGAAAAAACTCGACTGTGAGGGAGAGATCGAAGTTTATAGAATGAATGTGATGATTTTTGGTGTCGCATCTTCACCCTCATGTGCAACTTTTATAATGAGAAAAAATGCTTTGCAATTCGGGAATGAGGCTTCGAGAGCGGTTGAAGCTATTTGCCATCGACATTATGTCGATGACTACTTAGATAGTGTCGACACCGAGGAGGAAGCGTCAGAATTGATAAATCGTGTTCTGGAAATCCATAAAAGTGGAGGATTCCTGATAAGAAATTGGATTTGCAATTCAATACAGGCAATGAAATATATTCCTAGTGAATTGAGAACAGGTGAGATGGAAGATCTTGATTCAGATAGTGACTTGCCAAGGGAAAGAGTCCTGGGCTTGTATTGGGATTTAAATAAAGACACATTTTTATTCAATATAAAATCAAACAAATTCCAAGATATTCTTCAAAGGAAACGAAAAGGTAAAGAAAGGGAAGTATTCAGAATTTTGATGTCTGTGTTTGACCCTCTAGGCTTTCTGAATGATATTTCTGTTAAAGAAAACATTTTTACCCAGGAGATATGGCAATCCGGAGTCACATGGGATGAAGACTTAGCTGAAACTATAAATGGAAAATGGATCAGTTGGCTGTTGCAACTAGAACATATAAGAGGATTTCACATACCAAGGTGCTATATTTTTGATATTTTTCATTCCAAAAATACTCAGTTACATGTATTCTGTGATGCCAGTTCTAAAGTTTTTGCAGTCGTTGTTTATATAAGAGCAGAAATGAATTTAATTTTCTACACGTCTCTCATTATGGCAAAATGAAGAGTTGCCCCTCCTTTGAAACCCATTTCAATTCTTAGGCTTGAACTTCAAGCTGCAGTGTTGGGAAATAAAAAAAGAATTTATAGCTGTAACGCTACAGATACAAGAATCTGATTCTTTACCAGACATCAACAGATCCTCCTCATGGTTCAGATTGATCAGAGCAACAGCGTGGTTACTGAGAATTTTACCCATCAAGACACATCAGACCTTCACATAAAAAAAGTTACCTTCAGAATTGCTACCTGAAGAAATTTATATGGCTGAATACGTATGGATTGAGAATAAAGAAGAAAACGATTTCGCAGAACAAATTCAAAATTTGAAGAAAAATAAGCCATTAACGAAAAAAAGTAAGTTAAATACTCTTCGCCCATTTTGGATAATAATGGAATTTTGAGAGTCCGAGAAAGAATATTAACATCTCATTCATTGGCTGAAGACACAAAATTTCCTATTATATTGGACAAGAAAAATCGTTATACCAAAGTTAGTCATTATCATTCGAAAGCTGGCCACCATAATCAAAATTACGTTGCCAATGAATTGAGACAAAAATTTCACATTATAGGGCTAAGAGCTGCTGTGAGAAGCTGCTGGGTATCCTGTCAACACTGCAAAATCATAGAGCAGTCCCGATTGTTCCAGAAATGGCAATTCTTCCACTTTGTAGACTTGAACGTTTTGTCAGACCATTTTCCTTTTCGGGTATGGATTTTTTTGGCCCTTTAGGTATCACCGTAGGAAGAAGGAAAGAAAAGCGATATGGTGTGCTTTTCACATGCATCAGTACAAGAGCCATCCATTTGGAGTTGGCAGCAACACTGACCACGGATTCGGCGATCATGGCTATCCGAAGAATGGCAGGAAGAAGAGGTTGTCCCCAGAATATTTTTTGCGATAACGGTACCAATCTGCATGGTGCTGACAAACAACTGCGGAAGGCGATGGCAGAACTTGATCAAGATGAGATCCTCAGGCAACTATCTCTGAAAGAAATAACATTTGTTCACAACCCTCCTGCAAGTCCACAGTTGGGAGCGACTGATAAGGTCTATCAAAATTGCTTTGGGAGCTACACTGAAAGAAAGGTCACCCAGAGAAGAAATTCTATTGACTTATTTGATTGAAGCTGGAAACATAGTCAACAGCAGACCACTTGTTCACGTTCCCTTTGGAACCTGGTGATGAGCAAGCTTCAACACCCAATCACTTTCTTATAGGAACGTCCAACTCAGTAGTAGTTCCTGGCCATTTTTGTGAGGGTGAATTGATTTCCAGAAAACATTGGAAAATCTCCTAATTTTTTGCTGATTGTTTCTGGAGACGATGGTTACGAGAATACCTCCCTACATTGACCAGGAGAACAAAATGGTTTTCAAGAGACCCTAGAAAATTGAAGATAGGGGACATTGTTATAATTATCGACGAGAAACTACCAAGAAACTGTTGGCCAAAAGGGATCGTGGAAAAGGTCTATCCAGGTGTCGACGGACAAATTCGATCAGCAGAAGTAAGAACACAATTTGGTGTTTTTAAGAGGCCGACAGTCAAGTTATGTATCCTCGACATACACAGAGTAGAAGAAGACTTTACCATGAAAGTTGGCAATAAAATGTTGAAAGAAGACTGAAAATTTGTATTGAAATTAGATTTCAATACGGGGGTGGAGAATGTTATGGAATTATTCATTTAACTTTGTTTCGTACACTTTGTATATATTTAAAAAAAATTGATGTTACCGGGGATATGGAATATTAGGAATATTAGGAGGTTTTGACAAGTAATTTGAAGGAGTCAATATTCCAATTGCAAAAAACCGAATAAAACACAATTTCAGACAGATTTGGGTATTTATTATATAAAAAGAAGCCAGTGCTTCAACAGGGCTAGACACCGCACAATTCTTTTTTGGGCAACAAAAACATTCTGAACGCTAGACGAATTTTCCCAAATAGTTATTCCATACGTAATTCTACATTGAATTTCACCAAAATGGAAGAGCAGCATTCCATAAATATCCAGAATGGTTTTTAAGGATCTCAATTGAAAACACTTAGTGTTCAATGTTTTAGCTAGCGCTTCACAGTGAGCATTGAACGATAAATGTTGGTCCAGTTTGATAACCACGAAAATTATACATTCCTCTTTATCTATAGTTTCGTGATTTATCACTATGTTCAAGTTGGTAATTTTATTGTTTTGTCCAGTGTGAAAATCCATATGATTGGTTTTGGGAGCATTTAGGAACAGTGAGTGTGCATAAGACCACTTGCAAAGTGCTTCGCAGCTGGTATTATTTTATTTTGAATTTGACCTGTTGCTTGTCGGTGAATAAGATCGTGGAGTCATCAGCATGAAGATAAGTATGTGCATCGTGAAGTACTAGGGGTAATTCATTTACATAAATGATAAATAATATGAGCCCAGCACTGACCCCTGGGGGACCCCCATTCCAGTCGATAGTGGGTTTCAAATATGTTCAGTTTTCAAGTTGTCTTCTATGTGATTCATCCTGACTTTCTGAAGCCGTCAATTTAGATAAGAAAAAAAACCATTCATAGAGTTTTCAACGGATTCCATATTGATAGAGTTTATCCATCAGGAGTTCATGCTGGATACACACAACCCTAATGAAGAAGACTGTAGTGGCCCGAGCGGCCAGAGAATGCTCGCAGGAGGAGAGTTCTTTCTCCAGTCCTGTGGAAACTGGTCATGGACGTACTAAAAGAGAAAGGTCATGAAACTTTTGGGTACGCTGACGACATAGTCAATACTACGGTTAGGGATCGTATGCAAGAGGCCCTAAACTTGGTAACCAAATGAACGGACGTGGAGGGATTGAACATCAACCCTCAAAAAGCCACCATAGTAACATTCACTCGAAGACGTAAACTAGGGGGACTAGGACCCAATAAACTTCGAAGAGAAACTAAACAGAGCAAGGGAGAGGTCAAATATTTCGGGGTGTTATTGAAATTGACCTGGAACCATCATCTGATGGAAGTGACCAGAAAAGCGGAGACCACATTAATTTTCGCGGGACGCTCTTTTGAGAAGAAATGGGGATTAAAACCACACAGGATAGATTGGTTGTACAACATGGTGGTGATATCGGCTATAACGTACGCCTCCCTGATGTGGTGGCCAAAGACACAGCAAAGGAGCGCTAAAACCAAGTGCAAAAACTTGCCTGCGTAGGCATTACAGGGGCAATGAAATCAACGCCCACTGCAGTTATGGAGATACTGCTCCGATTGCCTCCCTTTCACTTGATGATACAAGAAGAGGCAAGCTAGGTAACTTCATACTGAGAAAAACACTGGACTACATAAATGTTGGGACAGGACACATGAGAATCGTAAGCATTGTAACCAAGGACGTGCTTGACCTGAGATCAGACCACATTGCGAACCCATTTTCCTTTGACAAGTCATACAGGGTAGCAATACCAGATATAACTGTATGGGACAACACAGAACTCAACACCATTCTACAGGGCAAGATCAGATGGATCAAAGTTGGAGAATGGTGCAAGAGCAGGAATGTATTCCAGAAACCCAAGGACCGAGTTGAGCTACTCACTGGGTACTCACACCTCTGTATTTCAAGCAGAGGTCTACGCAACCCTTGAATGCGTGAAGAAAAATAATAGGAGAATAATAGTAGAGAAACAGATCCACATTCTCTCAGACAGCCAGGCGGCTCTGAAGGCTCTAAGTAGCCAGGAAGTGACGTCCCAACTGGTATGGACTGACAATTCTGATAGAACAAACCGCGTCAAGCTGATTTGGGTGTCAGGACACCAGGGATCTACAGGGAAATGAAAAGCCGACGAACTCGCTAGAAAAAAACCGGCCGGGGCCAATTGACGAGCGCTGTAGAAGACTTGATTCTGGAAAAACAGACACGGAGGCACATGCCGAAAAAAAAAACTGCAGACCTGTTAAC
The DNA here is from genome assembly GCA_018342105.1 of Gonioctena quinquepunctata. Taxonomy (NCBI): domain Eukaryota; kingdom Metazoa; phylum Arthropoda; class Insecta; order Coleoptera; family Chrysomelidae; genus Gonioctena; species Gonioctena quinquepunctata. The sequence continues at coordinate 12,191 of JAFIRS010003970.1, read as the reverse complement.
TTCAAAACAGGAAACGCATGAAAATCATTACGAGGCTCACGACTGGACACGCACCAGTAAAATAGCACCTCAATAAAATGAGACTGTTAAATGGCGACCTAACATGCTGATTATCAAACCAGAAACAGTATTACACATACTGTGTAACTGCGGGGCTTTGGATCGCAGAATACAGTCAATATACGGGCAACCAATTCGTGAACCGAGACTGTACAACCAACATCCAGTAGAGGACCTGTACAAACTTGTGCAGGGCACGTGATTACTGGAATGGGTGCTGTTGAAGTGAGCAACAGACAATATACAATGGGCCACTAGGCGCAAGTGTCGTCGGAGATCTTGACCAAACAAGCCAACTGGGTGGAGTTTTTAGTGGGTAGCGCGGAGGTAAAGGGGGCATAGAGACCCCAGAACTCAATGTGAGTGAGTCCCACACTGTCTTACTACTGTGAGGTGTCCATAAATAATTTCCTCCACCCCCCCCATCCCCAAAAAAAGAGTAAGTAGTAAGATTAGAGAAAAGTAATAATTTATGCGCAATGAACAATCTTTTGGTAATTTTTTTTTCCCATTTTAATTTTTATTTATTATTATAACGAACTGTAATATGAGTTTTTCGTATAAATATATTGGTGGATGGCAATGCGTGATTGGTAGTTTATCCATTCCTTTATTTTTGATTTAAATAAATGACGGGAATTGTCGCCCACATGATCTGAGATTCGGCTGGGTATGCCGATTTCTCTGAGAAAATTCTGCAGTTTTATCAGCTGAATCTCTTTGACATCTTCTGAGTTCAAAATTATGCTCACAAAGTTGATCACCAAAGCGGGGCACTCAGTTAGACCAATCAATAGAGCAGGAAATGGCTGATTCTGTGACAAAAGTAGTACCAGGAAACTGACTGTGCCATCATACGAAAGACGATTCATAGTTATATTACATTATATTTTCGACTCCCAACTATAATTGCATAATTTGTTATAAACATAATAAAACTAATGAAACAATCACGATGCTTTCAACGGACGAATTGAAGAGAATCAAAACGCGAAAAAAAAACTCTGGCACGGCTCGATCGGATTATTAGTAACGGAAAAAAACTGGAATGACCAAAAAAAATCGATTTTTCTTTAAATTATAACACCGCCATTTTTTAGTTTCAGCGAAGGCTCTTTGCAATATAGTAGTGATTGATATGTTCTTCATGTGTGGAAGACTCAGGCGCTGTCGGATCATTAGTGTTTGCATAATTGCAATTTGAATTTTTTAATGCCCTTTATTGTAGCAAGCCTGGATGCGTCATAGGTGGTTCGATTTAAATTTTCAAAAACTTATTGCAAGTAGAAGTATAGTACTACAAAACGTCTGTTCTCATTTTCCGTTAAAATGCAGCGAAATAGGTGAGAAATACCTGCAAACATGACCGAAAACGGGCGTGCGCATGCAAGCGGCTGAGTAGTGGGAAAGGGCAGCAGACGTGGGGAAGCGTATATATTACTATATACAAGTGCGCTGCGCACAAGTTATAAATCTGCTGCTCTACCCCCACTACTCAGCCGCTTTCACGCGCTCGCCTGTTTTCGGTCATATTTGCAAGTATTTCTCACCTATTTCGCAGCATTCTAACGCAAAATGAGAATAGTAGCACTACACTTCCACTTGCAATATGTTCTTTGGAAAATGGAAATCAAACCACCTATAACGCGTCCAGGCTTCCAATAAAGTGCATTGAAAAAATCAAATTGCAATTATGCAAAAACTAATGATCCGACAGCGCCCGAAATTTTTACACATATCAATCACTACTATGTCGTGGAAAGCCTGCGCTACAACTTGGAAAATAGTGGTGTTATGAATATTTTGAAAATGCTGATTTTTCCGGATTTTTTATGATTTTTCTCCGTTGCCTAAAATACAATCGAGTCGTGCTGGGGCTCATTTTTTGCATTTTGGTTCTCTACAACCCGTCCATCGAGGGCATCGATATTGCTTCATGAGTTTTCATGTTACAAGCGAAAACGAAAAAAACTGATTTTTTGCTTTTAATTGATTATAACAAATCAAACAACGAGGGTTGCGAGTAGGAAACATAACAAGATATAACAACATTGTCTTTCGTATGATGGTACAATCGGTTTCCTGGTAGTATTTTTGTTATGAAAAAATCCCTAATGATTGGGATGCGCGACGATGTCTCGTCATCTTCTAGTCATTATCTGCATAGGGAATCGTCTATAATTCCGATCAGTTCCAAGTTCCTGTTCAGGAGATTGTGTCCCGTTAAGAGCCCAGTCACAGTTCTGATATCCCGTCTTTCGAGTGGCAGGATCTCTTTTGATAGTTTCTTCCATGGCCCCTTCATATGGATCTTTGATTGTCTCATGAATGGCGCTTTTTGTCATGTTTCGATGAACTGCTTCTGCAGGAGTTCTTCCATATATGAGATTGCCATGCTTCTGGGTGTTCCCAATATTGGTTTCGGTTCGACTGGAGTCTTTCCCAATCGTATCTCGGCTACTATGTCTGCCTCTTTGTTTCCAGATACACCTCAGATTCCTGGGATCCATATGAGGCTGACTTTCCTTGTTTTTGATAAACTCTCTATGGCGTTTCTACTCTCGGACACCAAAGGATTTATTTGATCCTAACGCCATAATTGCTGCCTTGATGTCCGAGTAAATGACAGTAGTCCTCGACTTCAAAAGTCCTCGTGGGGATCACAATGTTAGGTTTTTTATGGAATTCAGAACCGGAGGATGCTGTTTCTTTCCGATGATAGGATTGCTTTGTTCCAAATATCGTAGTGTCCACAGCTGCTTCAGTGCCGGTCCATTGGCTTGCGCCTTTGTGTCTGTAGGCAGTACGCATGGCTTCATGCTCGATGACAAGGTGCAGAGGTGTTAGTTCTAGCAGAACTTCTGAATCTCTGGTAGGCATCTTCATGGCACCTGTCATTCCTAGACAAGCCAGTCGTTGTACTTTATCAAGTTCATTTCTGGACTTTCTGTTAGTGGTGCTGGTCTACCAGATGATGAACCCGTGCGCTAATGTCAGGCGGATAATAGCCGTATATATCCAGTGTAGGGTTTTAGGTTTGGACCCTACGAAATTAAAAGACACACACACCTCATATAAAATCAGAAGTTCTCTTAGAATCATCAGCGGTTAGCACTATTTTCTATATTTGGGTTTCCTTATCATATTATATCAAATTCATTCTTCATTTTATAGCAACTAGGGACTGAAAAACTTTTCTCATTTTGCAAAATGGCACAACCTTCACACCTTTCCTGTATCTGGAAAAATTCACACATTCTCGGAGGATATATATTTCAGTGAAGAGGAATCCAATGTTGCTCCATATTCTACTCTAATAGAAAATACCTCGAATGAGGGGGATTTAAGGGATAAAGATAAACGTACTACATTTTTTGTAGAAATTACATAAATCAGCCCGGAAAACTTTCAGAATGAAATGTTATCGTTATTCAAGCTGATTTGGTTGAAATAATTCCCGACCCCGATGTAAAAAGAGGTTATAAGTATATTTTAGTTGCTATAAATGTATGGTGTTGGTACGGTCAAAATGTTGCTGCTGATATGAATAAGATATTGAACACTACCCCAAAACATTTATAAACAGATATGGGGTACGAGTTTCACAATAAGAATTTCCACGAGTTGATGAATCATCATAGTACATTTTACAATCAATACAATACAATACGCATCTAACGTACATACCGACTTGAAATGAATACCCGAATGGAATGACCGAATGGAATGGCTCTTATTGTTCCAAAACTGTTTATATATCCTCGTTTTTCCACATACAGAGAAAAATTTATAATCTACTATACCATTCAGTTGGCTTTGTTTGATTTTTGAATATAATTACATTGTCTCGCTTACTAGGATGCAGCTGTATCGCTTCTTAGTTAGGGTTGTTTATAAATAGGTAATCTATTTTCTGATGAACTCATAATTAGAGAGAGATAAGTGCCATGTGAAGTGGAATGAATAGAAAAATCGAATTTAAACGGTTTTCTTCACATAAAGGATTCAATATAAAATTGAACCAGAGAAAGGTAGATCTCAGGTGAAAAACAACTACTTTCCTGGCAAATACCACGCAGAACGTTGAATGATATTCACCTGAAAATCCATGCATACTTCCATAAAATATCAATGGACATTGAATGCAAATGTTTCTTTCTGATAAGCTCGATTATGTTTAATTTAAGTCGTGTTCACCTAACAATCCGCATACCGGTTTCAGGCTTCTTGGCCCTCATCAGTACGGAGTAGTCAACCAGCCAAAAGTCCAAAGGACTCTGGCTGAAGTGAGACACAACGTAAACAAACCATCATCGATCTTGTAACACCTATAGGTACGCCGGAAAAGATAAACTTTAACTGGCGGTACCTAGTGACAGAAAGAAACACTCCGAAAATCTCCCACCTCGATAGGTTTCTAAATAAAAGATTCCTTCTCAGTGGGAGTGGCAAGCCCGTCTAGCATATAGTGAGAGATAAGTGCCATGTGAAGTGGAATGAATAGAAAAATCGAATTTAAACGGTTTTCTTCACATAAAGGATTCAATATAAAATTGAACCAGAGAAAGGTAGATCTCAGGTGAAAAACAACTACTTTCCTGGCAAATACCACGCAGAACGTTGAATGATATTCACCTGAAAATCCATGCATACTTCCATAAAATATCAATGGACATTGAATGCAAATGTTTCTTTCTGATAAGCTCGATTATGTTTAATTTAAGTCGTGTTCACCTAACAATCCGCATACCGGTTTCAGGCTTCTTGGCCCTCATCAGTACGGAGTAGTCAACCAGCCAAAGTCCAAAGAACTCTGGCTGAAGTGAGACACAACGTAAACAAACCATCATCGATCTTGTAACACCTATAGGTACGCCGGAAAAGATAAACTTTAACTGGCGGTACCTAGTGACAGAAAGAAACACTCCGAAAATCTCCCACCTCGATAGGTTTCTAAATAAAAGATTCCTTCTCAGTAGGATAGGCAAGCCCGTCTAGCATATAGTGAGAGATAAGTGCCATGTGAAGTGGAATGAATAGAAAAATCGAATTTAAACGGTTTCTTCACATAAAGGATTCAATATAAATTGAACCAGAGAAAGGTAGATCTCAGGTGAAAAACAACTACTTTCCTGGCAAATACCACGCAGAACGTTGAATGATATTCACCTGAAAATCCATGCATACTTCCATAAAATATCAATGGACATTGAATGCAAATGTTTCTTTCTGATAAGCTCGATTATGTTTAATTTAAGTCGTGTTCACCTAACAATCCGCATACCGGTTTCAGGCTTCTTGGCCCTCATCTCTCACTATATGCTAGACGGGCTTGCCACTCCTACTGAGAAGGAATCTTTTATTTAGAAACCTATCGAGGTGGGAGATTTTCGGAGTGTTTCTTTCTGTCACTAGGTACCGCCAGTTAAAGTTTATCTTTTCCGGCGTACCTATAGGTGTTACAAGATCGATGATGGTTTGTTTACGTTGTGTCTCCTTACCAGTTTGGATTTTGGTGGTTACTACTCCGTACTGATGAGGGCCAAGAAGCCTGAAACCGGTATGCGGATTGTTAGGTGAACACGACTTAAATTAAACATAATCGAGCTTATCAGAAAGAAACATTTGCATTCAATGTCCATTGATATTTTATGGAAGTATGCATGGATTTTCAGGTGAATATCATTCAACGTTCTGCGTGGTATTTGCCAGGAAAGTAGTTGTTTTTCACCTGAGATCTACCTTTCTCTGGTTCAATTTTATATTGAATCCTTTATGTGAAGAAAACCGTTTAAATTCGATTTTTCAACTCATAATTAGGTACTAGTTTCGGTGTACATCTAGGTTTAAGGAACCTTTGTTTTTATTTTTATGGCATTCCACGTGACGTTTATAATCATTATTTGGTCTCCCGCGTAGTTAAATGATGTTATTTTTATAATGTCATGGTTCATTGAGTTCAATACTCGTAATTTTTACGTAATATAATATATATATATATATATATAATATATATATATATATATTGGTTTGGGTAGTTCTTGAATCCTGTTTGATATGTTAGTTACATCTTTCTAAGGTTTTTGGATTCTTGAAAAATTAGGTCGTTTTTTTTTTAATTTATATATTTTGAACAAAATACGTTTCGCTCCTTGTTGTGAGCTTTTTTAATGTTTTTAAATTATATAATTACATTGATTGTTTGGTAATCTGCAAGGGAATACATTGTTCATAAGATATTTAATTAATTATAACCTGCAAGTACGTAGACCTAATTTTTCAAGAATCCAAAAACCTAAGAAAGATGTAACTAATATATATATATATATATATATATATATATAATTAGAAATGGGACATATCAGTTAAAAAATAGAATAATATGTATAATCAGACAGTTATTAACTGGTATGAGATTATACATGGTTCAGAGTGATTTTTAATAGTATTAAATTTATTGGAAAATAATTTTAACATAATCACTAATATTCAGACATTATTAATATTGATAAAGAATTAAATAATTAAAAAAATATTTGATAATACATTTGAAACTAATGAACATAGGATAGTCATGAATAATAGTTTAAAAAAACTAAAAAACACGCTTTTATAGAAAACCAAACTAAAAAAATTAAAAAAAAAAAAATATTAAAAAAAAAGCGTGGAGTGCATGGTATCAATATTTATATAGTACATTACACAGTAGGGCAGTAAAGTAAGAAATGTCTCAGATCACAGGTGATTGTTGGCCGAGGCGATACCATGCACCCCACGCTTTTTTTTAAATAAAATAAATGTTTTTCTTATTTTCTATTTTTTTAGTGTTCCCTATAAAAGCGTGTTTTTTAGTTTTTTTAAACTATTGTTTATTTCCTACTTTTTAGTTTGGTTTATTTATAAAAGCGTGTTTTTTTAGTTTTTTTTTAACTATTATTTTTATTATTTTTCTGCAAATTAAAAAATGGAATAATCTTATCAAATTAGTGTTTCTCATCGGTCCTCGATAAATCTACAGAGTTTGAATGAAATCTGATCGTTTAAAGTGGGTAAAAATCGCGCCCAAAGGAGTCGGTTATAAACAAACATACAAGTGAAGTTGCGTGTAAAAAAGCAATGGAGGTTGTGAAATGAATGAATCAGTTATTTCTTTGTGATAGAATGTATATTTTTATTTTTATTTCAAATTGAAATGTATTGTTACATTTTTTCAGATCATCGGGTAGATTATTGCATTTTGAAATTGCCTCATATGAAAATTTTTTTCTGTCCTAGTTTAGCTTCAAGATGGAACGAGTTATATTGTCTAGTGTGATGAGTATGAGTTTCGGAGTTTCTTTTGTTTGATATGAAATCAGATATCAGTTTTTTTATCAATAATATCATAAGCAATAATTAGAGTGTTGATTGTATAGTGTTCTTCCAAAGAAAAAAGAAAATGTATTCGTTTTATCAAATAGTTGATCTGTTGGTATATCATATGGAAGACGATACAGAACTCCTAATGATTTCTTGTATAATACAGACATATTGTTGGAATTATATTTTTAACAATAATCCCATATATTTATTAAATAGTTTATTCGACTGAGGATATGAGAATGAATAAATAAATTTGCTATATAAGTATTAAGTTTGAGAATGTCAATATGCTTGTCCTGTTTCAATTTCTCATCAATCCAAATATTGATTTGTGAAGTTTGTTTCAAGCAAGTATTTTTTATACGAATAACTGAATTATTAGTTCGTTTATTTCGTTGGTGGAGAATAATATTTTTTTTATGGGAATTTACAAAAAGGTTAGAATGGAGCCATTTTTAATTTTCTTTAGTTCTTTGTTTATCGTATATTGTAGAATTGTAGAGTTTTCATTTGCATATAAAAGAACTGTATTGTCTGCACATATGGTATATTCACTAGTTAAATTGATTTTAGAAATATTTTGAATATATAATGAATATAAAATTGGACCTAACACAGATCCTTGAGAAACACCCTTATTTATATATAATTTTTTTGATTCAAAATTATTTATTTTAGTTTTAATGGCTCTATTATTGAGGTTGAGATTTTAGTACGTTATTATTCGTGATACCTCTGATTCCTATTAAATCGAGATATTTCAAAAGAATTATACGGTCAACTGTGTCAAGAGCTTTCGTAAGGTCCCCAAAAAATTGCTATTACATAATTCTCTCTGTCAAGTCTGTCTTGTATAAAATCAATTACTTCTAGTACTGCAGCTTGTGACCCACTGTTTTCTTGAAAACCAAATTGATTAAAATCAAATCAATAATTTTTATTTATGAAATTTACAATTCTTTCTTTATTAATTTTTTCAATTATTTTGGAAAATATGCTTATTAATGCTATGGGCCTATATATTGTTTTCTGTTTTTTGTTTTTAACCGCTTTCTTAGTTGTTTGACCAACCCTCAGAAGTTAATGAAAACTTGTACGAGTTAAGATCACGGGGACCTTACCTTTTATAGTGGGATCCGAAACCACTCTTGGGACCTTGAAAAAATTTTTCACCAGCTGCGGGAATCGAACCCGCGCCAGGTGGAAACAGTTGACACAAGACCGACGCTCGTGACACTGAGCCACAAGCCCCGATATGGTTTGGATTTTGGGCATTTCCACATGTATATATTGCTCTTATTGATGCATGCTTCAATTCATTGGGAAAAATTCCTGTTATGAAAGATTTATTGATTAATTTGGCTAATGGTTCTGCCAAAATATTTTTTAATTGTACAATAACTCGTATAATCACACCTTCTGGATTAGGACATGTTTTTTCTAGGGTATTAATATATTCATAATTTTGTATTCATCAGTGGGGTTTAGAACCAATGTTGAATTATTGTTATTTGGTGGTATAGTATCAATTCTCTTGCTGTATTTTCACCAATAGTTGAGAAGTGTGAATTCATTTTCTCTGCTATCCCTTATTCATGATTGATCATTTGGCCATTTACTAGTAAAGATTTAATATCTGTTTTTGTGAATTTTGATTTATTTTTTATGCAATGATTTATTGTATACCATAGTTTTTTAGGATTACCTTGTGATTCTTCAAATTTTTTAATCTCATATTTTGATTTAGTTCTTTTAATCATGTCATCAACTTCATTTATCTGAATTTTATATTCAGTGAATAATTCTTCATTTTCTGTTTTTTTTTAATGTATTTAGTTTTTTTTATTTCTAACCTTTTGGTTTCACTTTCTCTATATATTTTCTTAGAAGACAGATCTTTAGCCACTTAAAAATCATATTAATTAATTATGAAGTTCACCATTGGGTTCTTTTAAATTATCAGAAAGTATTTGTCTGAATTTTTAATAATTTCGCGTTTTTTGTAAATTTTTAAAGCAATATTTCTGATTTTTCGATGGATATGTATATTAATTGTTATTGAAGTATCTTCTAATTTTTATGTTGTAATTTAGTTGGTCGCAAGTTAGTCAAAAAGTATGTTTTTCTGGTCAAATAATTTGACTCAATTTTGTTCGTGATCTGTTTATTATAAAGTACGGCTTTCAATAGCCCCCCCCCCTCGTTAACTTTGAAACGGTTCGACGGAGAATAATGAAAAAAAAGGTTTTAAATGATATCACCGATACTACTTTTTGAAATGAAATACTAGTGCCCCCCCGTTAACTTTGAAACGGTTCGACGGAGAATAATGAAGTATCACCGATACTACTTTTTGAAATGAAATACATTGTGATTGGCCGATAGATGGCACATCAACCTGAAATATCAGGTGTTTAGGGATATTTTGATCGTAGAATTCGAGGTTCCACACAAAACATTGAACATATTTTTTTTCTGGCAACTTGATTGATTAAAATTCAGAATCAGTAAAAAAATAGAGATATCTACCTTTTCGACTGGCCGCATCATAAGGTTACCACTCTTACCGCTATTTTTTATCCTGAATGCGACGATATGCAATTTGTCTGTTGAATAATAATAATAACCTCATTTATTCCAAGAAACACTGCATTTGTTTGTAGTAAGGATATTATAACTTCCATTTTGATGGAGAGTGTAAAAATTAAATTACATTTACCCCATGCTATTTGAAATTTTAGGTTGTTTGTGCCATCTATCGGGCAATCACAATGTATTCCATTTCAAAAAGTAGTATCGGTGATATCATTCAATACGTTATTTTTTCATTGTTGTTCCAAAGTTAACAGGGGGGGGGCTATTAAAAGCCTCACTCTGTATATTTATAATTAGTAGAATCACTGTTATTTGTGGGAAAATTGATATTAAATCACCTACTATGAGTTTTTTATTAAAATTCATAATTTCATCTAAATAATCAAGTAATTCAGTAACATCTTAATTTGGAGGTCTATAGAATGTGGAAACAAATTAGTCTTGAAGGAAGTTACTGATGGTTGAAGATCTCACCTGAATTATTTCATACTATAATCATACAGCGTAAAAACAATATATCACAGAGAATGAAAATCCAGAATGAATAATCGCTTGAGAATGAGTGAATTCAGAAAGGTATTTGCTGAGGGCTATACATCGAATTTGTGGAATAAGATTTTTACTGAAACAAAAGTCGAATCCGGTCTATAGGAAAACAAAACCAGTAAATGTCCCATGTGAAGAAGGGGCCCAACCTATCCTGATTTGGCTGAGATAGCTATCCAAATTGATTGCTCGCAAGCAAACTCACGAAATAACGCTCGCTTTTGATCGCTAATAGCCTGACCAAACGTTAGATCGGTTTGTGGCCGTTATAAATCGTCCAGACACACAGGACGTGTTATGGTTGGAGAATAACGACCATCAAGCGAAAAAGTTTTTTTCCAGAAAATCCGGGTGGTGTTTTCCAGATAATCTAGATTATTACCTCAAGATTCCTTCCGCGTTTAGAAGACATGAGTATTGTTTTGGTACTCCAGTGCTCTTCCTGGGCACCATTCCTCTAAGATTCTCACGTCATTTTGCAGTTCAGATATCATTGGTTATGTTTTTCTTGGTAAATTTCACTTACTTGAAACAAAGTGTCACTGAAACACTCAACGAGGAGGTTCTGTCGTATTGGTGAATGTGTAAATATTGACGAAGTCGTTGTGTTGAGGGTGTCGAGGAGCTGGTTGACCACCTGTATGGCCACTGTCCTCCGCGTTCCTTTGGTGGATCCTGACCTGTCCAAGAGGATGATGATATCTTTCGGCGATGTGAACGCCTCGGTATCCAGGTTCTCGTGCGGAAGTCGTAAGTTTCGTCATTATGTTCGTCGGACCCTTGGATGGCTGCAAAAATGAATTTTAATTCAAGAATAGTATTCGATTTTGCCATATCCTCCGGATTGTATTGCAAAATCAAGAATGTTTTTTTCGTACGATTTCGAATAATACTTTGTTCATGTATATATTCCACTTCAAGTCATGAAAAAATCGAAGAATTCTTAACAACAAAGTAGATATTATTTTTATATTTTAAATGTGAATTTTCAAAAGTTTTCCTGTACATGGAATGCTATAATGTGTACATGGGATGCTATAAGTGACTAGATGGATAATACTTGAGAATACAACACGAAATGCATTTATACGATAATGCGCTGGAACCCAATTCCATCTCTTTTTTTTAGGTTGTAACGAAGTTGGAGGGGAGTAGTTTGGTCAAACATAGTTCCCCCCTCCTACGGGGAGATGAAGAGGAGGGTTGGGAAATTAGGGGTACCTCCCCAAGTGGGTATCGCTGGATAACGGGGTTGACAAAGGGAAAATAATGGGAATGACCAGAAATGGTCAAAGCCTGCGGATCTCTAAGTCAATCTCAAACCGCCACCCACAAACATGGCTAATCCAAGGCGTCAAGCGACCCGTGCCGAGGGATGGATGATACCCGCCCCTAGTCAGGTATCAAAAACGGAGCCTCTGGATACGGGGCCTCGAGTGGGGTCCTGCCACACCTGCCAGGGGCCCGCAGGTGTGGACGACCCTTTCCCCTACCTCGTGGCAACAAAATGGAAACCATAATGAAAAAAACACCTGGGAACTTCCAAAAGGGAAGACCCAACCCCAGATGGGTATGGAAGTCGAGGAGATTCCAGTTAATCGCACCCCGGCACCAGAAACCGCAAACCC
>JAFIRS010003969.1:0-106123 GCA_018342105.1 Gonioctena quinquepunctata | reverse complement strand
TAAATCTGTTTAAATCTATTATAGCCCGTTTTTTAACAAAAACCCCCCAAATTGTTAATTATATATTTACCCTACTAGTATAGAATGCGTTTACATATTGTATGTTTATGTGTATTTATATTATATTATTTATTTATTACGCTACTTACTTTTGTCATAACTTACACTACTTTATTATTATTATCATTGTCATCATTACATTATATTCTTACGAAACTACGTACAAGCGATAGTCCTTCGGAACTAAAGCTTCTGTGGTACCCCATGTTTATTTACTATAACCACCTTCATTATATAAACACTCTTGTTTCTTAATGAATAATTTTATATTATTATTATATTATAACTAAGGAAGTGGACACCGATGATCCTTTACCCTTTGATTATTGCAAAGCATTTTGTCGCAATGGTGACCCAGAATCAAATGAAAATAGAAAATGGTTGAGTTAAAAAAAAATAACAGTTTATATTATACTGTTTGCCTTGTATTTGGTAGTTATTTTGAATCAACATTTGTCAACGGATTTGGAGAATCGAAACACGTATACCAGCGAATAGCGGAGCACCAAAACTCTCGAAGTCATTATAATGCTGTGAAGATGAAATCAGGTTTTCCGGCGACCTCGTATTAACGAGTCTGTTCAATCTACACGAAATCTATCGTAATTGACCCCTATTGACCTTCAATTTCTCTTTCAATACATAATTGTGGTATATGCAACTAAACATACACCGAAATCGACCAGAAATCATTCGTAACATTGACGCAGGAGAGACAGAAAACAGTAATTCCAAAGTGTCTCCCAAAAGAAATGATTCTAACTTTTCCATCTTTGCAAAGTGAGATTGTTTCTTGAAAAATGTGTTTCCCATTTCTTCCGGTCTCCTGATGATCGTGGAAGTAAAAAAAGTTTTTTGTCGACAAAATGTATTGAAGACCTAGTGAATGCGATGTCTCTCCTGCGTCAATGTTACGAATGATTTCTGGTGAGTACCTCTTTTGGAAAACATTCTTCTTGCCTCATTCATCTTTATGAGTTCCTAATTAAGACTGGAATAGAAAATCAAATAACTATCTGAATGAAAATGCAAATTTTAAATTTTCAGATTTTTTCTTTGAGTTGGGGCCTTTCAGAATATCAGATGTAGTTCAATGTCCAGCGTGGCTTTAGGCGGGGAAGTAGTTGTTTTCTGTTAGACATTCACAAAAAATAACTTCATTTCAATCGTGGATTTTTCAATTCCCAGAGAAATCTTTCTATCAATATTCAATTGAGAATGTTTCCCTTTTCAACATGAATACGCCACAAGACTACTTGACGATGGAAGATAGTGACTAAAGTTTATCTTTCAGTTGCAGATGATTCCACATCTGATTTTATGAACATCCTGTTTATATTTTCAACAAATCAAAACTGTGGAATTACTTCCGAAATGCTTAAAATTATATCAGAAGAAGTTCGCCAATCAAAAATATATTCCATAACAATGGAAACCAGAATGGATATTTCTTCTCATTCTTCAGGGTGCAAATTTTTTGAGAACAAAGTTGTTGAAAGGGCCATTGCTTTAAAACACGTAACTCTTTTCTTATGGCGTGCAAATCTGATATAATGATTGATATTACAGTAGTTGTAATAGTTCCCGTATTTTTTATTTTTAGAATGTGTGTTTTGTATTTGTATCTAGATATTTGTTAAAACATCATTTTGTTTTGTTTTTGTTTGTATTTTTGTTAAATATTCATTTCTTACGTTGTCACGTTTGTTTAGATATAACAAAACTCTATTTTCTTTATTTTTTATTGATAACCAATGTCGATTTTTGTGTATCAGTATCTAAAAAGCTTCATTAAAAGCTCAGTTGAAGAGTCTTACAATCAATCAAATAATTAATTTAAATAAATGACAAAAATTTCAAGAGATTGGGGGGCCCTGTGAGGGAATGATTTCCCGGGCCCTAAAATCGCCCTAGCACGCGCCTGATACAATGTTGTTACTACGGCTTGCAGAAGAAACCAAGGGTCACTATTACATAATATTAAAATATAGATAATAGGTGGCGCCTTCTTTGCGAAGGTTTCGAAAAACAACATTCTGGTTTATAGGTTGATGAAAAGTTTTATAAGCAAGCTCATGAAATTGAGAGTGATATTTTAGGAAAAATCAATGAAGAAAAAGACTGCGGAGCTATGTGAGTCGAAGAAATACTGTTGTTGTCTAAGAACTGCTAAATAGTACAAACGAACAAACTTTATCTATCCAAGCAATGCGATGACTGGAGGATAATAACCCAGACCTTGATAAGAAGAAGTGCCGAGGTCAGGGGCGTAACAAAAATTGAGAGTGCTCAGTTGAATGTTGTTTGTGTCCAGAGTGACGGAGGATTTGCTAAAGTGTGAGTACGGAGTTTATATTAACCTAGTTGAGTTGATCTAGAGTTGTACGAAGGCTATTTCTGAATTATTTTAATACAGTGGAAACGAATATATATGCCTCTAACGCACGCCTCGTAAACATGAATCCTTCATCGATCCGATTTGGTACATAGTAGAGGAGAACTCTCACTATCGGTGGATGATGCCTTTCTAGGTTATGTTGATTAATATAACTGCTCAAGAAGGAAAAATGATTGTGCAGAGCCGAATACAGTCATTCTCTAAAGTAGAGTAGAATATAATAGAAGAGAATAAATGAGAGGAGGCGGAGCTACTACGTTAATGAGGAATTGTACCTGTGAAAGAAATTTTTTGAAATAATTTCGATAAACTAGATGGTAAATATTTACCAACTATTTTTTATCGTTTTTAAAATATACAGGGACATTTTTCTGTGTGATTACATGAATGGATAATGAAATGCCCTTTCTGACGTGAAGTTGGAACTGGGTTTACCAAACCAAGACACGTGTTTCGTTATGAAATTGCTTCTTCAGTTCGACATTATCCATTGAGCAATTCTTCTCCATGTCACGGCCCCACAAATAAAATCCAAAACCAAAAAAAAAAGTGAAATTTTCCATCTTTAGCCGCAAAATAATGGGGATACAGAAAATTGTTTGAAACAAAAGTTGTAGATTATGAATTTTTTGTCAAAATTCATTAAATCAAAATGACGGCTCCAAGATGGCGGACGATCTCTATGATTATTGTCCGATTCCATTCAAAATTGGTATGTGGAGGTTTTCGGCGTGAAAGATTATACATTTTTTGTCAAAATTCATAAAATATACAGGGTGAGTCAGAATAAGACCGACAAACTCCGACTACAGATTCCACACCTCATTCTTGAAGTGAAAAGTTACTATCAAGGTATGTCCTAAAATGCATCCCCTCTGAGATACAGGGTGTCGAAAGAACGAAAAAAAAATAAGATTTAATTTGTTTTCTCCAAAATTCCAGAAGGAAACATTTTTAAAGTTGGTATGCTAATCAAGGTATATCAACGTGCTAATTTGAATTAAAAAAAAATTATTTTCTTAAACCAGTGGCGAAGTTACGAAGTTATGTGATCATATGTTCCTTCATATTTTCTTGGGACAAGTGAATGGACAAATCGTTTGACATCGGTTCGGCTCATCGATACTCAATCTAAAATGTGTCATGTGTCATGACATTCCATGTGTCAAAAAGTGGAGGTTTCTGAGATAATTGAGAAAAACTGAAGATATGTCCTTAGTAGAGACATAATTTCCTATGTGCAATAATCGCATAATGCTAATTTCTTACAACATATCAGAATAAGTCTCAACCTCCTGAACATTTTTTAATGTTGGGAGAATCGGAAACATAGAACGGATGAGTCAGAATGGGACCGATAACTCCATTTTTCCATTAGATAAAAAGAGTATGGTCTGAAATAATTTTTGCGAAATTTTTCCAATTTTTATTTTTCGATCTAGAATGCCATGGATCGTGTAAATCGCTTCATTCTTCATCAAGTAACATGAAAAAAATACGACTTTGAGGCTTATGATTTCACAGTCGTTACGAATTCTTCTGAATAATTGCAAGAAGCGATCATACCTAATAACAAATAATACGTACTCCATATACTTAGGCACTAAGTCCTGTTATTCTAGTTATCCGTGACAAACAATTGAACCTGTTGCTAGGACTACATAAACAAATAAGCTAATGAATATGCTGTCACTTTTGAAAATTTATTTGTTGCGTAGTTTATAATTGGAAAATTATACTATACAAATATAATTATCGACCATTCAAGTACCAACTACACACACATCTTTACGATAATGACCACAACCGAATGATTAACTTATTGCAACTGGTTTTTGACTAAATACAGAGATGATGTACGTTTTCCATTTAAAGTTATTTATACAGATGAAACTCGATTCACCAACTTGGGTCTATTCAATCGGAATAATGAAAGGTACTGGTCTCAAACAAATTTACATCTGATGCAAGAAGGAAATTTTCCAGGGCGATTTGGTTTCAATTGCTGGATGGGTATTATCGGAAGAAAACTTTTGGGGCCAATAATTTTCGACGGACAACTTACTGCGGAAATATATCTACAGCTCCTTAGAAATCAAATTAATGATTTCATTGAAGATTTGCCACTGGCTAACCAAGTTGATATCTATTTTCAACAAGATGGAGCGCCACCTTACAATTCTCAAGTCGTAAGAGAACATCTGAATGACACCTTCCCAGAAAAGTGGATTGGCACTTATGGACCTATTCAGTGGCCTGCGAGGTACATTCTTAAGTTGTCATATTTTTCATAATGTATTATTTTTTGTTCATATTCTAGATCACCAGATCTTACTCTGCTAGATTTTTTCTCTGGGGAACAATTAAAAATCAGGTGTAGGGTAATAGAGGGTAATAAGGGTCACTTAAGCGAGAACCAAAATAAAATTTTAATTAAATATAAAGTATTTATTGCAACCGCCTTTAAACATTATTTACCTATTGAACTATCATTAGAGATCAATTTCAGTCATTTTGCCAATCAACTTTGGAAATTATAAAAGTTAAAAAAAAAACAGATTTGACTCCCATTTCACCAACATAGGGGTAATGGTGATCACCCTGGGGGCAATCGGAGTCAAAGAAAATCTAGCACATATCGAAGACATAACCTTCAGCTGAGTTCCTTCCAGTGCACTCCGCGTGAGCCCATAGCCCACATGAGGTACATCTGAAGCACATCTCGTTGTTTCTTCCGAATTCGTCGCATACTAGGCATCTGTTTCCAGCATATTCTGCATCGTCATCCTCATCGTCCTGGCATAAGTCGTCAGAGCCAACATCTGATAAAGAAGTTTCGTTCTATTCTTGTAATACTTGGCGCTTTGCCTTTTTAGTACCCTTCTTCTGTATCTTTAGTTCTGTATCTTCAGTCTTTTTTCCCTGTCCTTTGCCTTTCCATCTCTTTTCTTTTCCTCTGCCTCCTTTTTTCTTCATTTTATTATTTTCTATTCCTAACAGATTTTCTTTTATTGGTGTCGAAGTTAAAATTGTAGCGTGTTGCTTCTTTGTGCTCTGTCTTGTATTAATAAGAGGTGTTTTCTCTGGCAACTTGATTAAATCATGCAATGTAGTACTGATTTGGTTTGGCGTGCCAGGAACTGGTGGTACAACATCTGGTTCAGAATCAAGTGGGACTACTAATTGGTTAGACATCCTAAGAGCTGGTGAATCAATTTGTTTTGAAGTGTTCGGAACTGGTGAGTGAATTTCTTTTGATGTGCTGGGAATCATACTGGTAGCTGCGAGAGATTCATTGCAATCTTCGATTTCAATGGTCTCAGATTGGAGAATTTCTGAGCGAGGAAATCTTCTTCAGTGAATACTTCCGGATTTAGTGGAAATATTCCAGTTGATCTAAACCCGATTCTCCTTTACTAATAGACGCAACATTGTTAAATGCTTTCCTGACCAAGAATGCTACGTCACAAGGGGTTATCTTTTCTACAAGATGGCTTTTTAAAAATAAGTCACATTATTTTTGTAGGCCATTTTGAGCGGACCAAAAAGAAACATCCAGGGGCTGCATTCTATGAGACGTGTGGTGGCAGAGACAATATATGAATGTGATTGGACTTGCAAATTCGTAGACGGAAAGAGAAATGTGACTAGCATGGTTGTCTAGTATTAAAGGATGGGTTCATCTGCAGACGGCTTAGTGTGCTGTTCAAAATGCGCCAACCATTCAACAAAGAGATGTTCATTGATCCAACCGTTGTCTGAGCATTTGTAAAGCGCTCCTGCTGGACCATCCTTCTGGAGTAGAGGAGTCAACCTTTTCCTAGGGAAAATAAACATAGGTGGAATGTACCCACCTGCAGCGCTCATAGCACACAACAAGGTGATGTTTTGCCTCTCTCCCAACTGGTTATGGATCCCACTTTCTTCTGTCCTTTTGTAGCCAAAATTTTTCCGGAGTTTGAACCGTTGAAATACCGGTTTCATCGCAATTATAAATATTTTTTTGCAACAAATCTGTGCTTTTCCATCAGCTGCCCAAGTAGGCTCAAAGAACAGACTTATCTCTGTTTTATTAAATGCCGTGATTCTATTTATGCTGGTCGCCTCCGGTTTCCGAATAGAAATGTTATTTCTAGTCATAAACGCATGTAACCAATCGCGTCCAGCCATTTTGGAAGCTTGGTTGAAATTGGGCTTCAAATTCAATTTTTCAGCATATTCGAAAGCCACTTCTCTGATGTGATTAGCAGTGCAACCATAGAAAATATTTGCCATTTTCTCTACCAAGTTTGCTAGCTCGGCTTCTGCCTCAGGACTAAAGACGGTGAATCATCCTAGATGTGGTCCTAAGGCAGAACCTTTTTTCACCATCTTTTGAGGACTTGAAAAAGAGATTCCCATTACTTTAGCAGCATTTCTTATAGAAGAACCTCCATCAATAAGCTGTATAGCTTTTTCCAGGCTATCAGAAGACCAAGAAGCCTTTTCAGTTGTCCTGACTCGTACTTTCGGCATCTAGAAAGAAATAAAAATAACGTAACTAAACATGCATAGTTGCGGGCAATAGTGATCACTTGCGGGTAATGGGTGTCACCTGACTCTCATTTCCCATAACTACACTAATGAGACAAAAATAAAAATAAAAAAAATCTTCAATACACTGATATAATCTGAACTGCACATCACAATTTTGAACGTCTAACTAAGTACGTGTAAATGTCTTAATCGCATACTGCAACATATTCGGCACTTACCTTCTAATTTGCATTGACGTAAAATTACATCAGCGGAGCACAAAAACAAATCACGGTCGTTTCTCAGTGGTGCGGGCGCTGACTGGCGCGAGCCGTTCGAGCCTTCGCCGAGGGCCAGAGCGGGGGGTAAGGACGATATTTACGCGTCGCTCGCATGTACTGTTTCGTGGATGTGAGGGTGACTCCCATTGCCCGCTGACTCCCATTACCCGACTCTCCCCTATAACACAGCATCAGCTACTCGTGAAGAACTGGAGTATAAAGTAAGAACATCACTACGGAACAGCTAATCAATGTGGTGCGCGCAACAATTTAAAAAATTGAACCTTGCCGTGATCAAGGAGGAGGTCATTTTGAAAACTAAGAACCTTAATGGACTAATTTGCGACTTTTAAATAATTCTTAAAACGACTGTGAAGTCATAAGCGTCAAAGTCGTATTTTTTCCATGTTACTTGATCGAGAATGAAGCGATTTGCACGATCCATGGCATTCTAGATCGAAAAATAAAAATTGGAATAAAAATGACATTATTGGTCGAATATTGACAAGTGAGGTGTTGTTGGATTTAGAATGCCATTCTCGATCGAAATAAGAGAAAATATATAGGATATCCCATTTAAAAACCGAAAGTTGGGGTCATATCCGGTCAAACCGGAAGTACGGCAAAGCGAGTAAATATGCCAAAAAATGTAAATTGAACTATGATACAGAACCCCCCAATTTCGTTATTTTATCTTCAATAATAAAAAAGTTATAGGGGTGAACCACCTTGGATATTGACTTGGAGCCCCCCTCCTCATTGATTCTATTTGACTCCACTTTGAGTAATATGGACTACTTCTAACATTTGCATGGACCTTGCAACACCCCTTACTTTTGAACCCCAGATTTTAAATTATATGATTCAAATTTCAAGGTGAAATCACTTTGCCGATAGGCTGCTCAGATGGATACGGTTAGGCCGTTGAGTAAGGTTCCATTAATGACTTTTCCTAGTTAATCAAATTTGGCCACTAAAAAAATTATACATTAATTAACTTGACTAGTTCAAGAGTTGGGCGCCAGACTTGCTAAAGACAAAAGTCAAAGATAAATAAAATTAAATAAATGTTACCTAGCTTGTATGGGAAGGCAAATAAATATGCAATAAATCAACTTAACAAATTTATTCCAGTTGGAATTTTGAACAAGATAAAAATAAAAAAATTAACAAATACTAGAAGAGTATTGAACTTGAATGGAAAAATTACATAAAAAGAAACCAGTAATTTTGACTCTGATCAAAATTCGAACATTTACACCTATGATTCCTCCAGTTGTTGGTCACGAATATACCTTCGAGATCTTGAACGAGATAGAGGAAGGCTAGTTTCTGAAGCTGGTCCCAGCGGTTCTAGGAGGAACTTGGTTTCAGCGGTTACGATTAAGATGGTCGTGGTGGTTCTATAGTTGGTTTTAGACCCCTTATCGGCGTGAATTGAGTTGATCTTCACGGACCAGTGCTGATATTGATGTGCTGTAAGACCTCCCAGCCTACTAGTCCTTCCGTCTCCGTAGATGGGTTCCCTCCGTGGTATATATCATGCGAAGAAGATGATAGGAATCAAAATATGTACAAAAAGGGGAGAACGAAGGATATCCTTTGAACCTCAAGTTTTATGTTTCAAATTTTAATCGAGAGTCAAAAGATAGATGCAAATGATAGCATACAATAAAAATCTCAATCTATATAAAAGACGAGAAGGTTACAGTGAAAGAACAAAGATAATAAATAGCAATTCAATCTGCTATTCTGGAGTTAAATTTATAAATTAATTTTAATAATTTAAAAAAATATTAAAAATGAACAAAATTTAAAACCAAACAAAACAAACCTCACCCAAAACGTGGTGTTCAAATTCAGTTAAATTTTGAAACAGGTAAGTTTTGATAAGGTGATTCTATGTACCAGAAGGGTAAAAAAATTCAATGAGGAAAGGTATTTCAAAAGAAATATATAAATTTACTTGAAATTTTACCAGAGAAAAATATAGTATTTTAAAGCAAAATACTATAAAATTGCCAGAGAAAAATCTATTATTTTAAAGCAAAATATTTAAAAGTTGCCAGTACAAAGATATATTATTTTAAAGCAAGTGCCAAAGGAAAATATAGCGTTATAACCAAAATACTCTAGTAAGCTACAAAAAAATATAGGGTTTCTGAACCAAGATAATAATCAGAGTAAAAGTATACTCTTCAGCCAAGATAAGAAGAGAGAGACACACGTCTTTCAGTGAGCACGACTCTCTTA
Organism: Gonioctena quinquepunctata; assembly: GCA_018342105.1. NCBI lineage: Eukaryota > Metazoa > Arthropoda > Insecta > Coleoptera > Chrysomelidae > Gonioctena > Gonioctena quinquepunctata. The sequence continues at coordinate 96,616 of JAFIRS010003969.1, read as the reverse complement.
GAAAAAGATAAAGTGAAATAATTCTTTTTATAGAAGAATTTTCAGAGATAAACCGAAGAGGGAGACCTCACGTCTTTCAGTGGGCACAACTCTCTTAGATAAAGATAATTTTGAAATAGGGCGGCAATTCCTTTTCAAATCGATAAACAGGTAATTCTCAAAAAAATTTGTGAATCTCCTGCTCTTGGCGACAAGGTAGTAACTGAAGTGAATTGACTCTGCAACGATCAAAAATCAAATAAGCTACACTGGGAATTGAATGGAGTAATAGATATAAGAAATTTATTAAACGGAAATCAACTTTACGCTTGAGGCATATATTGAATCGAGTGTTCTGAGACCGTTAGGCCAGAGGTACAACTCTCTCGATAAGCAATTCTTTCTCAAGAGAAAAGAAAATTACTCTCATAAACATATAGTTATGAAATAAAGAAAATTGCTTACCAGAGAGCCGTCCTATTAGTCACTCCGAACAATCAAATACGCCCTTCACTTCAATTGGAATCCTTGGAACAAACCGGTGGTTGTGTGAGGTACATAAGCTCTAGTCCATTCAAATTACCAATTAACTGGTACCTAAAAATGCAAAAGCGTAGAACTGATTTCCAATGAAAAAAATCAGTTCCCAATATTCGGAACAGATGTTACGTTAGCCACAATATGTACTATGAATGATTTGTCAAAATGGCCGAAATATCTATCTTTAACCTTCAAAAATTACCATGCGGTATATCCAAGAATTCTAATATTACAAGCATAAGAAAAAACAAGAGAATGCTAATCAGCTACAACATTAATTAAAAGATAAAGAGAATAATATTACTCTAAACTCCAGCAGTGAAACTTATTTCATCTATAGATTGTACAAATCAAAGCCAACTCACTCAGTACATCTGCCTATCTCGACGTTCTATTCAAGAAAGAGAGCGATTATCCTTTCGGTTCGACGAAATCACAGTTCACCTGTTTTTCATTCTCGGTTTCTTTCCTATTTAAAAAAACTTGGAAAAAACCAAACGCTCGATAAACGCGATCGACACGAAAATGAAAATGTCACGGTCACACTGTCAAAATACCATTTCCTAGGGACAATAATGAACGCACATTCTTCACGACCTGAGCGCAGTGACTACTGACCCGTACTACCGTAAAGATAACCGGAAAAGTTATGAGAAATTGGTTATGTGTAAGGACGTAACGAAAAATTCGTTACAACCTGGACCCCTCCCCCCTCGACAAATAATTCTGGGTACGTGCTTGTTCAACGACAATATTTTCTGCCAAATTTTAAGATAATGAAAAGGAAAACAAATTGAATTGCATGATTACCTATGAGTTAATATCGTTTCTATGTGTCCCTGAAACATTATGAATGAAGTTATTTTTAAATAAAAAGTGTTGACCTCACATACTCATAAGTGATGAACATAATTTGAAGTGAAAAACTCTATGATAATAGTATGCAAATAGAAATAATACTCAGATATTAATATCGCTACGAGATAACAATCTTAACAAACCATCCGCGAAAAGTGAGATATCCCCCCACCTTAAATATTCTACAGCGCTGAAAATTACGTTTGTTCGCGTTTACAAAATAAACAGTCCGAAACCATTAGGAGCATGCGAAGTGTAATAGAAGTGTTCGCGTTTTTTCAGGACTGTTATATACAGTGCTAGTCAGAAGTCCCCTCCCCCCCTCGTATCTTTTGAACGGGTATACTTATAATAATGAAATTTGGAGAGTGGAAATAAACGGATGTAGGATTCTCAACTGGTCATAACAGGTGACGCAATAGTCATAAATGACGTCACAAGGCCACTGTGACCAATAATTTTAAATGGGACCCTATGGCAAGTGACAGCTCGTTTGAAAGGTATTGAAAATACCTATTCAGTCATACCAATTTTGTTTGGGTTTCGGCTGATTTTGATTGATAAATTGAAGAAATACGAAAATTATAGTTTCGCATTTAATTAATAAAGATTTAAGAACCAGTTCTTATAATAAGTGTTCAAAATGTGCTCCATCTACTTCCTGGCAGTAATGCATCCTATTGCTAAACTCTTGTCGTACTCGTCCCAGTGTGTCAGCGGAAATTGCCCTACATTCTTCAACAATTCGTTGTTTCAGAATGGCAATACTGTCAGGTGCTGTAGCGTAAACCTTAGATTTCAAGTACCCCCATGGAAAAAAATCTAATGGTGTAAGGTCCGGTGACCGAGCTGGCCATTCGATCGAACCTCGTCGTCCAATCCATCTACCACGATATTCTTCATCTAGGTAACGTCTTACTGCACCGTAATAGTGTGCAGGAGCACCATCTTGTTGAAACGTTATTTCCAAGTTGTCGAATTCATCTGGATTATCTTCTAGAATTTCAAGAATTAACGCCTCAATATCATTTTGTAACATCTCCTGATACAATTCACCGTTTAAGTTAGCATTGAGAAAAAGAGGCCCAACTATGTGGTTTCCCAAAATACCTGCCCAAACATTTACTTTTTCTGGAAATTGAGTATGTTTTTCACGAAAAATGTGAGGATTTGTGTCACTCCAATACCTCACATTTTGAGTGTTAACATTTCCATTGAGAAAGAAAGTACTTTCGTCACTAAAACAAATTGTCTGTATGTAGCCTGGTTGTTGGTTCATTTTATTGGACATAGTTTCACAGAATTCTAGTCTTCGGTCGGGGTCATCATCTGAAAGTTGGTGCACCATTTTTAATTTGTATGGATGAAATTTGTTTTTAGCCAACACCCTATGTACTGTCCTTTGACTGACTCCACAGATAGACGCAACTTGGGCTGTGGAAGAAGTAGGGTTTACTACCATTTCTCCAATTATGTCAATTTTTTTGTCATCACTAATTGTTGGTCGACCAGATCGTTTGGCATCTTGAACCCTACCTGATGCTTCAAACTTCCGAAGAAGCTCCCTCGAATAAACCCTCGATATAGGGCGATCGGGGTACCTTTCATTGAACAGTCGTTCCGCTGCATGGAAATTGTTTCTACATTCACCAATTATTAAGATAGCTGCTACTTTGTCGGCTACAGTACGTACCATTTTGCCTATGTAAACACTTAAACGTCTCGTTAAACAATAGCTTAGGTAAATTTTCAAGGTATAAACACTTTTGACAAGTAGAGAATTCAAAAAACGTCAACCTTTTTGACAATTAACCAGAGGCGTACTTTAAAATCTTTATTAATTAAATGCAAAACTATAATTTTCGTATTTCTTCAATTTATCAATCAAAATCAGCCGAAACCCAAACAAAATTGGTATGACTGAATAGGTATTTTCAATACCTTTCAAACGAGCTGTCACTTGCCATAGGGTCCCATTTAAAATTATTGGTCACAGTGGCCTTGTGACGTCATTTATGACTATTGCGTCACCTGTTATGACCAGTTGAGAAGCCTACATCCGTTTATTTCCACCCTCCAAATTTCATTATTATAAGTATACCCGTTCAAAAGATACGAGGGGGGGAGGGGACTTTGACTAGCACTGTATATTCCATAGGTTTTGTGTATTCGTTCTATTCGAACTAGTTCTGGACAGTTACGAATAGGTTCAAAATAGTACGAGCATCTTAGCAAGGAAAGTTTCCGATGTGTACTATTTTGGATACGCATGCGTACAACGTACATGCTTCTGACATTGTAACCTCCTTTTTTTGTTGACATCGTATTATTTGATTGATTTGTCAAAGATTCGAATAAAAAATATCGGTATTTGCTCCAGCTCATCGACTTCTCCAAGTTCAGGTGAAGGAGAAACGTTCCTGAAAATCGTGTGGCCGGAAATCCTCAAAACGCACCCCAAAATTGTTGGTTCATAGAGGTCACCATAAACCTGTTCTCAGATAAATAATTCAAAGATCATAATAATCTATACCCGCAGCTAATTGCTCGACATAACCCAAAACCCAATTGGTTTCGTGCAGATTTGACAGATGCTTGACATTGGAGGTAAAACAACCTCACATTTTGGCTTTGTTTACTTTTGTAAAGAACGTTTATTCGACATTTTTACTGTTTTTATTGTGTTTCGAGTGAAATATTGTGACAATGGACCTGACAAAATATTATTCAAGTTTAGATGATGTTCACCGAGAACGGTATAAAGAGAAAATTGCAGTATTGGGCATTGATCCCTATCTTCTGAAAACTGAAGAATTATCAAAATAATGTATCCTGGTATAGTAAATTATTTAGTGGAAACGAAGAGTGCTTTCACAATGACTGAAATGAAAGCATATAAAAGTTCAGAAGCCTACAATCTAGCAACTTGTGGATGGGGGAAAATAATATATGTTAAGCAGATAAATTCTCATATCTTAGTCATTGGAAAAGTGAACCATCATACCTATAAAAATACTGATAACTTATAATGCGAGAACAGGAGGAAGTTACTACATCGATAAGTAGAAAAGCATTTTGGATGCCACCAACTAATAAGCCAGCTGAGCCCTGCAGAGTCTCATCACACCCAGTTGACAATTGTTTTTACGACATGTAGTGTTGTTTCCTTATCGTAAGACCCTGTTGCAAATGTGTCCTTTCATATCACGTGACACCATTTTTGGAAACTATGTGTTTTTATATATACGTTCACATTCAAATATATGTTAGTATTCATGTTGAAAAGGGAAACATTCTCAATCGAATATTGATAGAAAGATTTTTCTGTGAATTGAAAAATCCACGATTAAAATGAAGTTATTTTTTGTAAATGTCTAACAGATGAGATTCTAGTTGCAGTATCATTGTTTAAAAATTCTGTTAAATTTCTGTTTTAAACAACTTTATGAGGAAATAATTTTTTTTCCATATTTTGTATACTACTAATTAACTTGCCCTTATTTCAACTGTTTTAAAATTCCTTTCTCTTACATCCTTACAACTAGTTGTCCAGTTCCTGATGAAGTTTATACGTAAATAAATAATTAGAAAGTTTGTTATTTGTCCTCTTCCGACAATCCTATCTATATACATATATATTTTTGGTAGGAAGTTCTTGGGATTGGGATTCTTTTTTTGAAATCGAACTTAAATTAGTGTTATAGATGTTTCACCCTGAGGGGCATCTTCAGTATTTTTTTTTCCTTTTTGGTTAAATGTTTTTTCATTTTATAGTTTACCAAATAATCTTGGTGATCATTGTACTTAGGAAATATGATTTCTTTATTTTTTTGATATAATTATTGAATAATCGATGGCGTGTTGTGTGCGATGGCTGTTTTATATATATATATATATATATATATATATATATATATATATATTTTAAATTTTTTTAAAATATTTAATGGTTGTTATTTATAAAAAAAAAGCCAAATATTCTATAATGAATTTCAAGTTAGAATGTGAAAATATAATTCACTAAAATAAATTCCTTCTTTGGAATTCATTCGGCACCCAGCTTATTGAATAAATTGGTACAACATACCCTAATGAGGGGGCATAACGCTTTTTTCTTACGTGACGATTTCTACCCGTCCACACCTACCACAAGCCGCGTAAAGGAACTTCGTTCAAAAATCCATCCTTAAAAAAATGCAAAGAAAAATTCCATCCTTGGGTTAGCAAATAATAATAATAATAATAAACGTCTTTATTGTCAATAGAAAAAAAGAAAACATTACAATTTAATGAAACTGATGGCGAAGTCTAGCTTAAAGCTATTCTACTTAACCACCAGAGGGCAATTGCCCAAGAGAAAGAAAAATTATATATAAGGAAAAGAAAAAAAAAAAAAAAAAAAAACAATAACAATAACACGACAGTAGAGTCACATGAAATATTTTGGTGATGTTGGAAATGTTGGCTGGATCCACAATATTGGTGATTATAGAAGGAATACGATTTTTGTAGAAATGAACGAGTGCACCTAGTATAATAAATATTACAATATGGAATGAGTTGAGAATACCACTTTCTAAATAAATAAAGGAAGCAGACCACCATATCCAATTTATCCATATGAAATACCTGTAATCTTTTATCTATCACATACATGGCTATTGCCATGATTGATTTTATATCCCATATTAATGGATGGTACCCAATCGGAATGGGTTTCTTCCCTCAAGGAAGCTTGCTCTCCTACAAGTCCTGTTTATTAAAATGTGCCAAATTAAATATTTCCTTTACCAGAGTGAAAATGTCTGGAACAAACTCTACCATATTTCGTTAATTTATCAGACCAGTCTTAGCGTTTGATGGCATGTATCCAGGCTGCTTGCCTTCTCTGGGAGATTTCACAATGTTTTCTATTTCTTACAACAGCAGATGGAATTCTGATAACAGGGTCAAAAATTCAAACATGTACACTTTACCTGAAAAATCGTATTCGGCCGTCTTTTGATGCATTTTTATTGCATTTCACAACAGAACAATATGAAGGCATGATCATCTACGAATTAAACAATAACACATGTAATCCAACTACTGAATTCTTTTTGAAATAGGTAAAAATGTTCAATCTCCAACATAAACAAATCGGAAAAGTAAGGTTGTTTTACCTCCAATGTCAACCATCTGTCAAACGTGCACGAAACCAATCGTAATCATAAATATCGTTTTCTCTTATTTGTTCTCTGGACTGTCCTAGAACTATCTCGGATTCAATTTATTGCGCATCTGGTTGTGCGCAATCCTAGAACAACTTCCAAAGTTTGGAACGCGAATAAACCCCTTAGGCTAAGTGCGAATCATAGAGAAACTAAAAATAAAGAGAGTTGTCAAACCTGCAGTAAAAGTTGGCATCACGTTTAGACAGTGGCGACATATCTCGCAACTGGCCGAACTAAGTACAGTTGGTAAAACCGATTGAGATAAGGCGGGTTTTTCAAATGTGTTACTTTTATATGATTGATATGGTATATATTTTATAAGTGATCGATTTGCCATTCTTGTATTCCATATGAATGGTTGTATCATATGAAATACAGGAAGGGCAAATGGATCACTAATAAAATATATACAGTAATCGATTAGTAGAATCTGTTAGTTCGTTCGTGGTTAAAATAAAGTTTCGAAGTAAATCTTCATTTCATGATATCAAGAACAAAATTAAAGATCTTATAAAACAAGAATAATAAGTTGAACACTATAAAAACACATTTTATTGTATCTAGGACAAGGTACAACTACAGACAAAACAATAATAAAACTCCGAAAAACAACAAAATTAAAAATATTCTTCATCAAATCAACCAAAATAAAAACAAATTACATTTACAACAAACCTTCAATAATTTTGTTCATTTATTAGGACAAAGGAGAACGAGTAGGTATACTTAACAAATACTGATGATAATCTTCGTACTTCCTCAAATGGTGATAGGAAATGGAAACTGATGGACGGAAATAAGTATCAGTTTGTGAAAAAATTTCTGCAACTGATGAATAGAAATAAGTATAACTTTGTGAAAAGCAGCTTATATTTTACCTTGTGAAAGAATATTTCGAGGAATTTCAGCGTCAACTCGAATAACAAAAAATTCCATTTTCGACGTGGGGTTCATAATTCAAGTCCATAGTATAATTTCTATAATTAATTTTTCGATGACAATTAACAGTAGAATCATTCTGAAATTATTACGTGGTTTGTCATTTTCTGACAAATGTCGAAATTGGAAAATTATCATGTCAGTCGTCTGTTGATTGCGGGCAGCGCCTCCACGCGCGACTGGCCGTACCAAAAACTTGGTGGTCAAGATCGCCAATGTTTCAAACAGTCTCTTTATTTTTAATTTGTCTATGGTGCGAATTTACACGATCCAATAAATTGGTCAATTTTGTGACCTTGAATTTTATTGATAGGTGTGAACAGAAAATTGTCGTCAATTTGAACTTGACCAGTAAATTGATGAGTTTAGAATCGGTTCTAATTTTTTATCAATTTTTAGTGACAATTTGCAGTAACCATCGGCCATAAATTGGATGCCTGCTAGAACAGATATTTTCAGGTTATATGCTTCATACCATACCCTAACCGCAAGAAAAATGATATTGCGAAAAAAAAACATAATTTAGGTTGCATTTCATTCACAGCAATGTGCATTGCTGAATATAAAAGACAGAGATGTAGAAGATGGTGGATTAGATCTTGGATTGAGAAAAGAGGGAAAGGAAACTTGACATTAGTTAACGAAAAACTCCTGAGTGCAGATCCTAATCAATTCAAACGATATTTGAGAATGGATCACAGTAAATTCAATAAGCTATTGAATAATTATTGAATGAATGTGTTTTTTTGTGGAGGAACAACGTTTCTTGACATATTTTCTGCCCTTTCTACACTTGTATAGATTTTCCTGATTATATTTTCATTTTCAGACCCAAAAAATATGTCAAGAAACTATTGAATAATATTTGGAACTTTTCCTATACTTGAACCATTTCTTGACAGTTTATTGGTATTCCTGAGTAAAAACTGTTGTCAAAATTGACCAACAAATTGTCAGGTGTAAATATAACCCATATTGGTCAATTTTATTGTTCAATTTATTGATCAATTTTATTGGATCGTGTAAATTCGCACTGAGAGCGGGCTGCATAAAACCTGGTCAATCGAGTAACAGAATGAAATGTTTTCAAAATGTACAGCAAACATAAGAAAAATCATTGACTGCCTGGGCAAAAGTGGCGCATAAGTTTTTTATGTAATTTTTTCGGAAAATGCATCCACTACGATGTAATACATGTCCGAAATACGTTTGACACTTACTATCTCTCCAGTTGGTCAAGTGGTCTGAGGAGCTGGTTCACGAAATGGAGCGTGGGTGAGCGTGAGGGTTAAAACCCCAGCTCGGAAATCTTTTTTTAAATTTTTTCTTTCGAAATTGAAAAATTATTTGTTTCGGGCGAATATTCGTCCCAAAACAAATACTTTTCCATGTCTGAGAGTTGGCTGCAGAAAACCTGGCCGATCGAGTAACACCATAAAATGTTTTCACAAGCTTTCATTTAAATTCAAACAGAGTGACCCATTTGAAAGCGGGCCACTTCTCTAAAACTGTTATTTATTATCCGATTCAGAAGTTTTTTTTTCAGTTGATAGAGCATCAATAGTTCTAGTTGAATGCCATAAATTAGAAATAAAAATAAATTTTCGCGGCCTACTTCGAATTTTTTTCAAGGTCAAAAATCCAAAAAACATACTACCGATTTTTTTAAATGAAATTTGACGACGCCACTGGATTTGTGATGCTTTCAAATGGGTGTGACCGAAATTTCACGATAAAATTATTTTTTTTTAACAGAAATATGGCATAAGTAAAATTCATATCACTTTATCAAAATATTTAGAATAGTCGTCATATAAATCACAATCTTGTTGAAAATATCGTTTAAAATGCTCTTTCAGGTCGTTAGCAGTCGAGTTTGTAAACAACAATTATTCAAAATGGCGTCAAATTAGTTTCTTCCAAACGTAACTCCATAGATAGGAATATTACCATAGAACATAGTTTTTTGCCAAAGAAATTAAATGTACATCTTTACATCAAATAGTAATCAATATTCAATAATCAATAATAACCAATATTGATAACATAAATGAACTACAACAAATGAATGGATTGAAATGAGAGTACACATTAATTTTCGTACTTTTCAACCAAATCCCGATTTAAATAATGTTAACTAACCATAAGATTCGAACAACATTCGATCATTGGTTTGGGGTAATATTTGTGCAAGCCTGTCTTATTGGTTGACAGTTATTCCAAATATCAATCTTGGTTTCATTCAAACATGCTTGGGATACCACATTTCAAAAATATTATTTTTATTAGGAGGGTTTGTAACTTTAGTTGCTATAGAGATGAAAAGTCATCAGAAAAGACACAAATTTGTCATTGTTAATAAGTACCTACACTAAAAAAGAAGTATGGCTGATAATTAGACTTTGCAGGAGAAAATTGAAATGGTAAGACTTCGTTATAACAACGACAGATCCGAAAGGGAAGTATGTAGAATTTTCAATAACATGCATCCGGAGCGTCGGAATATTAGCAAAGCTACAGTTGGCCCAATAAAACAAATTTTCAATCAGTATGGAGCTGTTTGTAAACATATTCTGAATAATAGTAATGTTGTACAAAGGCAGAGACAAAATAATTCTGAACGAATTCGAAATTATTTTAATAATAATCCGAAAACAAGTGTGAGAATTGCAAGTTTGGACATTAACCTACCGCGAGAAACAATAAGGAGAAATCTTAGGAAATATAATAAGATGAAGCCCTTTGAACCAAAGTTTCTTCACACCTTAGAAGAATGCAATAATGAAAAGAGGATGGAGTATAGTTCATGGGCTCAAGGAGAATATCTAAATAACAGGAATTTCAGTGACGAGCCAACATTCACAACCAATGGAACAGTTAATTCTCAAAATACAAGGTACTGGACGGAAGAAAATCCACATTGGATACTAAATTGCAGAAGACAGTACTCACAAAAAATGAATTTTTGGTGTGCAATATTACATACCAAAATAATTGGCCCCTTTTTTTTGAAAGCAATTCGAATGGTCAAATTTTTTTGAATTTTTTGAAAAATCAATTTTCAAACGCTGTCAACTTCCACTGGCAGAAGAGGCTCATCTTCTATTTCAATTAGATGGCTGTTCCATCCACAATAGTAGGATTGTGAGAGATTGGTTGGAAGAAAATTTTCCTAATCGGTGAATAGGGCGAAATAGTGCATTGATCGAGTTTCCCCCCAGATCCCCGGACTTGACTCCATTGGATTTTTTTTTATGGGGCTTCGTTAAAGAAAAAGTTTACAAAACTCGCCCAACGAGCAAAGAGGAACTTCGTGAAAGAAAAGGACAGGCTTGCAGAGATATCACCCCAAACCAATTATCGAATGTTATGGTTAACATTGGAAAATATACGATAAATGTATCGAATTGAATGGAGATTTGGTTGAACAGTCCGAAATTTAATGTGTAGGCACTGTCATGTCAATACATTCTTTTGTAGTAGTTCATTTATGTTATTAATATTGGTAATTATATTATTGGATGTAAAGATGTACATTTCTATTCTTTGACACCAAACTGCAGTGTTCTAAGAGACATAACATATCCCAAATAGGGTTGTTATGTTCTGAAGGAGTATTTTAAACCACATTATTTACAAAATTGGGATTTATATGACAACTATTTGAATTATTTCGATATTGATATGAATATTTTATTTATGCTATATATCTGTAAAAAATAATAATTTCATCGTGAAATTCTGGCCACACCCATTTGAAAGCATCACAAATCTAGTGGCGTCGTCAAATTTCATTAACAAACAATCGCTAGGAAAAAAATTCGAAGTAGGCCGTGAAATTTTTATTTTTATTTCGAATTTATGGCATTCAACTAGAACTATTGATGCTCTATCTACTGGAAAAAAAACTTCTGAAGCGGATAATAAATAACAGTTTTAGAGAGGTGGCCTGCTTTCAAATGGGTCACTCTGTATATGTATGTATAGTTCAAATCTTGCAAGTGAATTTTGACATACTTCTAGTTGTCCGATTAACGTGAAATTTGGCAGGTTCTGGTGACAATGCATTACGGAATTATTAACAAAGAAAAAACAAAATGGCGGCTCCAATATGGCGGACGAGTTTTATGATTATAGTTAGATTCTATTCAAAATTAGTTGTGGGGGCTTTTGGAGCTGGACATCCTGATTTCTTTGCCAGAATTCGTGAATTCAAAATGTCGGCTCCAATATGACGATGACTTTTGTGGTTATAGCTCTATTCCAATAGAAATGGGTATGTGGGGGTTTTTGGGGTCAAAGATCATGATTTTTTGGTCCGAGTCTACGAATTCAAGATGGCGGCTCCCAGAAGACGTGTTGTGTTATCATGGTCGGATTCCATTCAAAATTGGTACTTATGTGGATTCTTTGGGGTCATACAAATGCCCCAAAAAGGAAAAATAATCTATTTACTTGTTCCTATAGTGTAAGTTTTTATTAATTTAATTATTAAATATATGATAAAAATTTCATTGTATTATATATATATATATATATATATATATATACGTTGTGAAATATTTAAATAAATGAAAATAATCATAATTATAATTGTTTATTGGATGATTATCCCTGAATACTTCGCTAATAGGATATATTAGTAATAGCATGTAAGACTTTGAGAAATAGAGAGTCTTGTGCCAAGTATTTTCAACAGGCATAGACGTGGCACTGATGTTTCTTTATAATAGAAAAATGTTTGAAGTTCAACTTGGTAGTAGTTTGAAGCTGTTACTCGATAGATATAGTAATAAACCAAAAAAAGTTTGGTGCCAACGCACAAGATTTAATGAGGCACTAAAATATACATATTATTTTTTTACTCTGTTAATATTTCAAGATTTATTCCAAGCTGTACGAAAAATGTTCCGGAGAGAGAGCATGCAGAACTTGTGAACAAATTCTGCCCAGAAACGAAATTATCTTTCTCATGGTCTCTGTGAGTGCTAAGATTTTAATAAAAATAATTAAAAAAATTACACAAATGCAGTCAAAAGGAAAAAATAATTTCTTTGTTTGACCTAGATTATTCTGTGAGTAACCACACAAGAATACCTATTTTATGTTCGCGGCAAGCTTTTGAATCTGTTACTCATAGAATAAGTCTTTTTACATCGAACAAAGAAAACAAAGAAAAATTAGAAACTTGCACATTATGCAAAGTGAGGTTAACATTGTTGATGTTGACAAAACAGGACAAAACTACAGAAACCAAAATTTAATTGTGTTTGGGATTTGTGTATAATTTGTATCATTCTTGAGAATTCAAATTAAGGGTATATTATGCATTAATAATTTTGCGAAATGGTCACTTCCCAAAAATTTCTGAGATATATTTTCATTTTCCTCATTGTTATTTTCCAGAAGAAAAACAAACATTTTCAAAACAAAATATCAACTTGTCCCAATCATGTCCTTGTACCGCGGTACATAAAAAGACATACCTAGGACATCCCTGTGTTGTTAGGGAACTAACGAACGAACGACTAACAAGGGAAACTAAATAAAAGCTTGTAAAAATGAATCTCGATTTGGCTATTAAAAAAAAAATTTTTGTAATAGCTCGAGGATGGTTGATTCGGAAAAAAAAATTAGGGAAAGTAGCCCGGAAATTGGAAAATTTGGGTATATAAGAAAATTGGCGAATAAAAAGACTATCGACTCTTTTTTTACCAAGGAGGAATCAGCTGAGCGGTTACATTGTCGCCTAACAAGCAAAAAGTCACAGGAATGAATCCCGGTCGAGTTACCATTTTTTTATTTTATAAAAATAACGGCTTGACCGATTTGGCTAATTTTTTTCGGTAAAACGGGATAACGAAAAAATGGCATGACGAACGGAAAACGGGATAAAGGGGTAACCGAAAAACGGGATAACGGGAAGCGGAAGGAGTCAAAGGCATAACCTAGATGGAACAACCCCAAAAAACATATAAAGAAATAAATTTAACGTGGACGAGAGTTTTCAGGAAAAAAAATAGGAAATATAGAAATTTGGACAGCTCGGTCCTTCTCATGTTAATATTAATTTATAGTACTCTAATATACCTACGACACATTCAATTTTCAAATGAATATATGTAACTATATTTATCTGATGGCATGTCATAATGACAACGTTATGTCACTCAATTTTGATGACATAAGGAAGCTCATTACGGTACTTAGTCCCATAATGAATTCATTATGGTACTAAGTACCATAATGAAATTGTATTTATTATAAATGGTAAAAGAGCAAGAGTTTTTACATTAGTAGTTGATGCTTTTTGGTAAACTTGTAATCCTGTTTGGTTGTTGGTACCAAAAATTGCTTCTGATATTTTTTTCTTTTGCTCTTTCGAATTCTCGATGTAACCTTCAGAATCACTCATTATTATTCAAATTATATTTAATTCTACGTGACAATTGTGTTTGACAGCAGATAAATAAATATTGCCGTTACAACCTGACGTTGTCAAGGAAATGGCAAAGCACTAATATTTAAAACTACACATAAACTCCTTTAAAAAAAGTTGTCATTGTGACATGTCAAAAATGCAGTTTTTAATTTTTCGAAAATGTATTAGTATAAATGCCATCAGATAAAATTTTGTATGTAATACGAATCATAAACAATCATTATGGCACACGTCGTGTTATCGGACTCGGCTACGCCTCGCCCAATAACATCCACTTGTACCATAATCTCTCTCTCTCTCTCTCTCTGTTTTTCTTGGACCTTGCTTCCTAGTGGCGCACTTGTCCAGCTCTCCCTATGTTACCTATTTGTAACAAGAGGCTTCGTCCTTTGGATGCAAACGTCTTGCTCTGGGCACTTGTACCATAATGATCGTCTTTATGATCCTTATTACATAAATAACTATTATGTATATTTTTCCATTTCGTTGAAATATCGGGAATCTCCTGAAAATCTTTTTCATTTGATTTTTTAGATGTAATTCATTTTTATTTTCCTCTTTTTTCTCTTTCTCCCTTATGAGTGAATCTCTGCTATCTCTCATCTTTATAATTAATTGTTTGAAAACTGCAAACTATAATTGGATGTATTCTGTTGATTACACAATAAATAAAATAATAAAGTATGCCAACATAATCCTGTATGATTTCAATTTAATTTTCAGGAATTCGCCACAAATGTCTTGTAGAATCGTCTGCCCAACTCTCATGACATATTATCCAGGAAGCACAATAAGTGGACATGTAGTGTGTACATTTCTTACTGAAATGGAAATTCGAGGTAAATAATAAGTTCATGATGGTATTTCGCATTTTTTAAATTGAGAAACGGAAAAAGAATCAATGGACCAAGAAAAATCGTGAGCCCACTGTTTATTAGGTAATATGTCACATATTCTAAAGATCCTTGAAATTTCTTTTACATCTAATACAAAAAAATATACAATTGCCGTTGTTTTACCTGTATGATGTTGTGGAAGGTAAATTTGGATATTTCAACATTGACACATATGAGAAAATAAAACGTCGGCAATATCCTGAAATTCAGACTACTTTTTGTTGTCCAATTTCCTGATCACCAGCTCAACTTCCTAGGAAGAGTCTAAAATTGTCAATGCGAAGCTAATTTTCAATATTAACATTAATCCCCAACGTTGCGTAAACAAAACATTTTTGGATTTTTTTTTTTTAATTTGTCATTCAATTATATTACTTTTTCTTTGCTCCGATTTATTCTAAATATAATATGAATTACGTTTTTGATAAAATACGTTGATATACCGGGTGACACAGGATATCGGGCCACCCCTGTAACTTCTGCATTCGTGAACGGATTTTTCTGAAATTTGATCCAGTTATATAAGCAACCATTTCGGATCTGATCACATTATAATCCAATATGGCGGACTCCCGGTTTTTCTGCCAATGCCAGCAACTTTGTTTTTTCGAATAGAACACCCTGTATATTTTTACATATTCAAGTGCAACAAGTCAAAACAAGCCCAAACCTTATGTCAAATGTAACTTTTTTGAAACAATTGAAATTAAAATTGTTTTTTTATTTTACCTCGTGGATAAATGAGATTTGGTCAAGGCTATTCACAATGAGTCGCACATAACAGAGAAACATATTTTTTTCTGAAAAATTATTTTTTGTGTCATTTATTGATGAATTAATTCAGTCACATCACATTTTGATAAAAATTTTTTTTCAAATAAACCCCTATGGGCCACCTACCTGTCTCTAGAACATTCATTGAGAAAAAATGACATATCATTTTTGTATTTCGGTGCAGAACAAATTGTATAATTCAAAAATCTACAATTCATGAGTTTCCTTGCAGTTCGAATAATTTTTCAACTTAGTAAGCTGTGGAAAACAACATTTCTGAATCTTGTCAACTAATTGTGTTTTGCTGACATCTTTCATCCTAACTCTCGAAAATTAGTTAACTTCCAGGAATTAGTTTAGTAGAAATGTAAAATCAAAATTATTGGTTCACAAGAAGTGAACAGGTTGATATGTTATTAATTTACGGAGAATGTCTCGAAAACATTGTCGCCGCTTGTCAGTTATACGCTGAACGATACCCACACAGAAGACACCCACAAAGAACCCTTTTCAAAAATTTGGAGAGAAGATTCCCAAAAGAACCCAACAATGGAGAAGATGATCGTAAGTGAGGAGACAGAAATGAATGTTTTGCTTATATTGATTTTGATCCAACCGCTTCGACGCGGGAATTGGAATACCAATGCAATGTCAGTCTAGAAAATGCTAGAAGAATAAAAAAAAACATAATTATCGTGTTTATAAGTATAACTTACACTTGATAAGATTCAGAAATGTTGTTTTCCACAGCTTACTAGTTGAAAATCATTCGAACTGCCAGAAATCATGAACTAGTTGTAGATTTTGAATTTATACAATTTGTTACTGCACCGAAATACAAAAGTTATATGTAATTTTTTTTCTTTCATAAATGTTCTAGAGAGACAGGTAGGTGGCCCATAGGGGTTTCATTTGAAAAAAATGAATTTTTGATCAAAATGTGATGTGACTGAACTGATTAACCAGTGAGTGACACAAAAAATAATTTTTCAGAAAAAATCATGTATTATCTTATTTGCGACTCATTGGAATAGCTTCGACCAAATCTCATTTATCCACGAGGAAAATTTAAAAAACACTATTAATTTCAATTGTTTAAAAAAAAATAACATTTGACATAAGGTTTGGACTTGTTTTGACCTGTTGAACTTGAATATTCAAATTGAAAATTATTCGAACTGCCAGAAAACTCATGAACTAGTTGTAGATTTTTGAATTTATACAATTTGTTACTGCACCGAAATACAAAAATGATATGTAATTTTTTTCCTTCATGAATGATCTAGAGAGACTGGTAGGTGGCCCATAGGGGTTTCATTTGAAAACAAATGAATTTTTGATCAAAATGTGATGTGACTGAATTGATTAACCAGTAAGTGACACAAAAAATTATTTTTCAGAAAAAATCATGTTTTTTCTCATTTCGACTCATTGTGAATAGCTTCGACCAAATCTCATTTATCCACGAGGTAAAATAAAAAAACCATTTTAATTTCAATTGTTCAAAAAAAATTACATTTGACATAAGGTTTGGACTTGTTTTGACCTGTTGAACTTGAATATGTAAAAATATACAGGGTGTTCCATTTGAAAACACAAAGTTACTGGCATTTTCAGAAAAACCGGAAGTTTGCCATATTGGAGGATTGTAATGTGATCAAATCCGAAATGGTTGCTTATATAACTGTACCAAATTCCAGAAAAATCCGTTCACGAATGCAGAAGTTACAGGGGTAGCCCGATATCCTATGTCACCCGGTATAAATATAGTTAATTTTTTTAAATTCGTGAAATATGCTTAAATTTGGGATTTCCTCTATCATATTTTTGTCGAACAAATTATCAGACGCAGAATACAATGGGATTTTCCAAATTATCAATTTAGATTGACCTGATCTTTAGTAAGGTAGACATAACATGACATTTGGCAAAACGTCTATAGTTTTTGCATACCTGACGGGTTTTATTATAAATAGGATATGTCTTATTAAAATAATATTCGATGGAAATTGCGATTTTTATCAAAGCTCGAATGAAAACTACCTTAAGAATTTAAAAAACTTCTATAATCTGACAGTTGTGATAATTATTTAAAGCTGAACACCAGCCAACTAAGATTTTTCGATTTCTGTTGATTCTCCATATGAATGTATGTGGTGTGGGCAAAGTGCCGCAAGAAAAAATATTTCTGAGAGTATGAGCAATACATGGTTATGAAATTGAGTGAGCTATGAGAAATACGCTACTTTTCATAGCAGTTGTAGGAAAAAACAATTTTTTCCTATGACCATAATGTAAGTAACTAGGTGTCAATAATCGTATGATATTGAAAAGGGAAACATTCTTCTTTGCCTCATTCATCTATATGAGTTCTCAATTGAGACTGAAATAGAAAATCAAATATATCTATCTGAATAAAAATGCAAATTTTCTATTTCAGATTTTTTCTTTTGAGTTAGGGCCCTTTCAATGTCCAGCGTGGCTTTAGCCGGGGAAGTAGTTGTTTTCTGTCAGACATTCACAGAAAATAACTTCATTTTTCAATTCACAGAAAACTCTTTCTATTCAATTGAGAATTTTTCCCTTTTCATCATGAATACCTCACAAGAGGTTATCTTGAACGATGGAAGATAGTGAAGTTTATCTTTCAGTCGCAAATGATTCCACATTTGATTTTATGAACATCCTGTTCATATTTTCAAACAAATCAATGTATGATATTATTTATTAAGTGACAGATGTCAGCACTACCTTTTGAAGCCATGATATAATTAATGAGGATTTATCTATAAATAGTTACAATTTTTCTATAAACAATTACAATTTGTTGAGAACAGATAGGGATTGAAAAGGAGGAGAGGTCGCCCGCTACTTGAGCACTCTATAAAATCAGAATATTCCCATCCTCGATCACAGAAAATGGTTTAGAACAATTATGGTTAATAGTGAATGGAAGGCAATTGGACCTGTATTGAAATTAATTTTATTTCCGCACTATTTTGGTAAACAAATTTGTATGAATAGCACAATTACACGACATTATTGTGACAGACAAATCATGGACATTTCCAAAGTAAAAAACCAACCTAACTAACCAGACATTGCTTTAGATAATGCACACCTACATGGTTGTATTTGCAGATACCCTTTGCTAACATGAACCCCCCCGCACTATACGAACTATTGCCAAAACAATCCATTCAAAAATTATCTGAAAATATCAGTACAG
This sequence comes from Gonioctena quinquepunctata, assembly GCA_018342105.1. Classification (NCBI taxonomy): domain Eukaryota; kingdom Metazoa; phylum Arthropoda; class Insecta; order Coleoptera; family Chrysomelidae; genus Gonioctena; species Gonioctena quinquepunctata. Next base: position 77,746 of record JAFIRS010003969.1, on the reverse strand, counting down.
AAGCACAGTTCATCTCTTGTCTCTTTCTGACTGTAACAGTTACAATTTGTATACGTTTACAATATTTTCAGGGGTGAGAGTCAAACTCAGAGGAAAAGAACATTCTGACCACGCTGAAAGGAAACTATACACAGATAGTGCCTCGCAGAAAGTCAAATACAAAGATCTCGTTTCTATGGGAGGTAACAGGTTTTTGGAGATCATTGCTACCGTTATAGGAGAAGGTAAGTTATCTGATTATCAATGATATAAGGATAGTATTTTTCCCATTATTTTCATCGTTCTATCGATTTTTTAGGGCAATGATTTCAACGAACTCCACTCTTTATCGACCCAAGAAATGTTAAAAAAATTGCACAAGTAACCCTTTCACGACACTTATTATAATAATAATAATAATAATAATAATAATAATAATAATAATAATAATAATAATAATAATAATAATAATAATAATCTCTTTATTTACTCAGATTGATCTGTACAACCACAGGAGCAGGAGTACGAATGAAAAAGAGAAAAACGTCAATGTACAATATTAAAAAAATAAAACTATACTAAGATAGATAATGTCACATAGTTGTAAAATCGAAAATGGTTGAAAAAATATGTATATAAAAACATAAACAGATGTATACCACATAAATATAATAATAAATAATTCCTTCCTATATACACATATAGTATTGGATTACAGATAAAACTCATTTATACTGTAGCAGTTGTTTGACAGTCTTGATTTAAAGATATGTACATTTTCAGAATTTTTCATGTTATCGGGGAGTTTATTAGAAAGTTTGCAGCCCTGAAACTCAAAACTTCTTTGGTAAAGAGTCGCGATGTTGACTAGGTAATAATAAGTGGGCATTCCGAGTAGAATGATTATGATAGGCTCTGTTAGCGCTAGTTTTATTTCTATTTCGGTAGATATATGCAAGCTTCCATCATGTATACTCCTAGCGTTAAAATGTTCAAATTCTGAAAAGTTTGTCTACAAGTATTCTATAGCCCAACTTAGCAATGATCCTAATAGCATACTTTTGTATACAAAACACACGAGACACGGTAGAGGATGTGCCCTAGTTCAGGATACCATATCTAAGATGCAATTGAGTTTGCATAATAAACAGTCAATAAAATACTTTGACTACAATGGTTGGAGAGAACCTAAGAGAATAACAGGCTTTTCTAAGTTTATTACATAAGTTGTCAATATGTGTCCTCCATTGAAGTTTGTCATCAAAAAACAACACCCAACATTTTGTTGACTTAGTTAGGTTCAATTCCAAGGAAGTATCAACAAACAGATTCAACTCATATTGTTGTCCAGTATTCATCTTGAAAATTAACACGTTAGTTTTGGCTTCATTCAACATTAATGTTTTTTCTTCGACCATAATAACTTTTTGTAGGTCTCAAGAGCTGTTTTTTTGCGGAGTCCATATCATTTTCAATAATCAATATATTAGATCATCAGCATAACATGTACAATGAATGGCCGAGTTCTTGTTTAGGTACCCTACCAAGTCATTGGCAAAGTTAAATACAAGAAGGGTCCTAGAATGGATCCTGTGGTACTTCATCCTCAATATTTTTTCAATTAAATTTTTTCCAACTTTGACTACTTGTCTCTTATATAAGTAAGTTTAGTAGGATAGGGTATTCCCTTACACCATATCTTGAGAGTTTGTCGAGCAAAGATCATGTTTTACAATCGAAGGCCCGTGAAAAGTCAATAAACAATCCTAAAACGCATTTCTTTTTGTCTAGAGCACTTACTTATTCGATTTTGAAATTCACAAGTGCCGATCAGGCTTTTTTTTTTGTGAAACCATGTTTTGACGGCGATAAAATTAGGTGAAAAGGCTTCCAATTGTTCTTTATGTTAATTTAAGGTTAAAAACTTGAAAGAATACTAATTGCTCTATAGTTATCCAATTGTTTGGGTCACCTTTTTTTAAAAAATAGGAGATACCAGCAAGTTTAAATTTGGAAAAAATGCCTTTGAGGTTGAGGAGATTAATTAAAAGTCAACACCACATAATTCACCAGAGAATTTTCAGTATTTTGTTGGAGATTTCACGATCCCGGAGGAGTTAGAGGTTAAATGTTAACTTTTGGGGTTCACACAGTAATTGGAAACATAAAAAAGGAGTTATTTAAGGTGACGTTACTTTCGAGAAAATTCTTAACAGAGAAATTTTCAATATAGTCCTTTGTAAAATGTAGATTTAATTTTTTCAGCTAACATTTCATCTGAATATTGAAATCAAACTGTTAAACTATTTCACATTAAATTTTTTTTTTTAACCCTTAATTATGGCCCAGGTTGTTTTAGATTTGTTGGAGAGTTTAATATAAATCATCAGATGTTGTCTATTCAGCGATTGCAATTTCTCTTGTATTCTTTATTGAATTTCAATTCTTCCTTATATCTATTATCATTCCTAGCTAATGTATTAAACAACGAAACCTTATTTTTAACTCCCCTATTTCACGAGTCATCATTATTTTGTGTGAAGTCATGTTTTTTGGTCGCCCTAAGGTAATTTTTCTCTATGGGAATGATATTTCAAAATAATATGTAAGAGTTTTACTAAAAGCATCATATGCTAAGTTGGGGCAACTCTGAGCATATACGTCTGCCCAGTCTTCGTGTGATAGGTAATTACGAAATCTTACAATATTTTCATTGCATAGGTCACGACGATAAGAAAAACTATTTTCTTACCATTACTGACCTGTGTTGCAATCAAGTAATTTTCAAAATTGTGAATAATGATCTGAAATATGAAGGTCTCACTATTACACTATAGGGTGGCTTTCTTGATAAAGGAGTTATCGATACATGTCATTGGGGTTTACCGTAGCCTTGTTGGCATTCTCAAACCGATTTCAATGTCATAGGAAGATAGCAGGTCCTCTAAAAGAGTAAGGTTGGTGCTATGTACTAGAAAATTGATATTGAAGTCTCCGCCAATGATTATCGATGTAGTCTCATCATCAATTCTGCGAGAATTCCGCTAGTAAAGCAGGAATTCACTGTAGTCACCATAAGGTGGTCTGTAAATTGCTATACAAATCATATTTCTACTTAGTAATTTGATGCCACATACTTCTATAACACCTTCTTTACAAAACTAGTCATATTTAGCTTATGAATAATTCCAAGAAATTATCGTTTATAGATAAAAACTCCTCCATGGATCTTGGTATCTCTAGAGTATGAGCCAAAGATCAAAATTGCTTAACTTAATACTTTCTAATTGTTCAGCCTTTTGCCAGTGTTCTGTAATAATCAGAATATCTCTTATTTTATTTTCCTTAAACGTATTGTTTAGATTAACTCTCTTTTTACTGATACATTGAATGTTTTGGTGGGCAAAAGAAATTATTTTCATTCCGATCTACAGCAGAACGTGACCTGTTTGTAGTAATACTTACATTTCAATCAGTTTGATCATGGTCTTTGGTATTTTCAAGGCATAGAGGCATGAAGTAAAGACATTTGAGTTAAGGACATTCAATTTTTGTCATTGACGACACACCTTGGTCTAAAAAAATTGTCGGATGTATTAGCAGAGTATACAACTGGTTCTATGACACTGAAATCAGTTATTTCTATCGCTTTAAGAGCAATTCTTTGTTGGTTTTTTTGCTGTAATTGATATTTTCTTTAATTTTCTATCAGTTCAAGCTCCTTTTGTTTCTATCAGTATGAAATGTAATCGAGCAGTTTCTATTGAATCCTTTGAACACCTTAATTTTTTGAAAATAAACCTGTTGATGTTTTTGTCATGGTAATTATTGTATTCTGAGACTATAATGAGATTCGTAAATTTAGCAAGACCTAGAATATTATTCAGAAACAACTGTAAAGTTCTGTTATTACTAATATTTTTTGTGTTGAACATAACTATTATTGTATCTAACTGCCCATATTCTATTGTCTCACAGAATATATTATCAGTCAACTCACAAAGTTCCATATTCGGACTTATATTAGTATTTATTTTAAATTTAGACTAGTCTATTATTTTTGTGACAGCTCTTGGGAACCCTATAGCATATTCACTTCACACCTATATGCATCATAAGTAGGTTAACCACACTAAATAAATTGTAACAATATCTTACAATTTATACCTGGCTTATTTTATACTAATTAATGTTTCTCAAGTCGCTAATGTGATCTCGATGGTTCTATAGGTATCAAAGAAACAGAGTTGAATACATAGGCCCATTATCCTCATTGAGTAAATTTTTATTATGGTTTTTGTGGATAACTATACTCTCCAGGCAGTCTAGTTTTCTAGTGTCGTTGACCGATTTGATCATTTTCAAATTATGAATGTTAGTTTTGTGACAAGATTTTATCATGGGCCAAATGTTCGTGGAACCTTTTGAAAATTGAACGTTTTGTCTGACCATAATAGACTTTGTTACAATTTTGGCAACTGATTTCATAAATTCCCGACCTATCTAATATATCAGTTTTGTCCTTTGGGTTTCCTGATAACGTTTGCAAATTATTTCTAATACTATAAACTGCTTGGAGATTCAAATCCCGGAATATAGTGTTGAGACTTCTTGTGAGGTTTGGATGGAGAGGGATTCTCACGAATCTTTTGCTTTCCGCCACTTTTTCTTAGAGTCGTGATGCCTGCAAACCACCGAGTTATTTTAACATAACAATTTGTAATGCCCTTGACTGAATATGTTACGTTGACAGCGACGACCTCAAAGTTAGAACAGACCGAAATTAATTATGACAGGACATTTATTCTTATTACTATTGAGCTCCACGCCGCGATAGATAATTAACGATTCTTCGACAGCCGGGAAAAAAATATTAACGCGCAAAGAATGCGATGGAAATATACCGCGGAGGCACTTAATGTCCGAAGTTATAATCTATTACTGTGGAAACAACACCGCGATGTTCAGTCATTTTTTGGATTTTTAATTGATCATAGTCTGGCCAGGACCTTCTTAGGCAACCCACTCGCGATATATTTTTTAACATACTAAATTTAATATAAAATACTTTTCATCCACAGATGGGTCCTCTACTATTCTATTATATTATTCTATTCTTAACATTCCAGTTCGCATAAGTCTACGGAAAAACATTAAGAGTTGTTTTTTTTTCATTGTCCAACTCCCCATAATCTGAAAACTAACAAAGTTCATTATGGTAAAAATAAAGGAAACAGGTCGTTTTTTAAAAAATATTCAATGATACACTTTGAACATGTCATTTCAGATTCGAACACCCTATAAAAAATATACATTGTATGCTTTTGAGGTTATATCGTTTCTGGACTATGCTTATACATTAATTCATGTAATACTTAACTCATTTACTTATTCAGTGATATCCAAAAAGGTCTATTATATATTTGGTAATGTTCACTGCACTTCAAACACTCATCACTTCCACATTTTTCTCAGTTGAAAATTAAAAAAAAATCAACCAACGCTCAGTATTGTTCTACGAGATTTATCAGGTTTACCACACTGAATGGCGAAATTTCAAAATGAAAGCAGAAAATACGTGGATAGGTCATTTGGACATCGGTTTATATTATAATGAATAATATTGGTTTCATTTGCTTATGAAAATATAAGAATGTTGTTTCTGTCCTGTGTAAAATAGGACGTATCAAAATGAAGGAATACAAAATGAAATAAATATTTGAAAGTGAGGGGCCGAAAATATAAATATTTTAAGATTTAATTCAAATATTTTTTTTCACTTTTTGTTGTGAGAAATGATCAAGTTATTAAAAACAATTGTCGAGAACCATTATGAAACTGGACAATGAATGTGTATTTTCAATATCTGGGATGAACCTTTCAAGGCGAACTATGTTATGCTTAGAAAGAAAATCCACACGTTAACATTTTTTTGACTTCGCCAATACCTCTCAGTAGGCATACAAAGAAATGCCACAGAAGAACAAATGCAATACTTCCAACATCCTTTAAAGTCCTCTTTGGGAAGTAAATATTGCGTCTCAAAAAAACATCCTCATGCCTACATTCTCAAAACATCGCAAAACCTCCCAGGGATAATTGTGCTCGCTGTGTACTCATACGACAAAAAATTGCGATCATTTTCCGACATTTAATGTTGATGTTTGTTACTTTTTTTTCATATGAAATATTTCTATTTTAGGCACTATGGCACAAGGTCAATACGAGTATCCTTTCACTTTCACCCTACCGTTGCAAACGCCCTCAAGTTATGATGGGAAATATGGTTATGTGAAATATCACATCAAAGCCAACGTGGACATACCATTCGCTTACGATTTTACAGACAAATTGGAATTCGATGTGTCTTCTGTAATCGACTTCAATATGATTAGGGCAGAATTACAACTGGTATGATATATTATTAATAATTTTATTTTATATTATAAATAAACGGGATACCCCAATACAGTATGAATTCACAAGTGTGTAGTAACAATGTGTATCATCCATCCATCTATCATTCCAAGGGTATGAGATCCAAACTTGGAGAAATGGAACATTTTTCAATATTTCAAACTCTCCCATCACTCCCGGTTTCACGGGATACGACCCGAACTTGAGAATTTCAAATGAAACACCCTGTATATTTTTAATTATCTGGATTCGAGGGACGATTCTGAGTACGATTACATAGTTTTGGGACGATTTTTTTGGCTTGCTTCATTCAGTAATCTTGGGGCTTCTCTTTTTTTATTTTGCACTGATCCCGTTTCTCTAAACTTTTCAACTAAATCGCGGGTGTACACGTGACTTACATTTTTGTCCGGATGCCTCTCATTAAATATTTGAGCTGTTCGTAAATAACCCTGGTTCTAGGAGCCAAATATGAAAATTATCTCCACACGATCAGGTATACAGTAAACCAACTGTACCGATCGTACAAATGGACAGCGACAGAACCCAAAAAACAGATGTTCACGGTATACAACTGGTTTTCCAAAAAAGGCAAAGTTTTCATTCAATAGTGTAAAGTACCTAGGCACACTTATCATTAAAAATAAAGTTTTATTGGCCTTCAGTGCTTTTTTTATCACAAGTAGGGGTATGTTTGTTTTTAAAATTGTTAAATATTAATTTGGTAATTATTGATACTCCCTGTATAATTATTATTTATACAATTGGATAGCATTTTCAATATGATTTCCAATGATATATCACAAGTAGGGGTTTGCTATTTCAAATTTTTTTGTTGGGGTTAGTTGATGGGGGTGAGTTCTCTTTTGTCATTTTAGTTTGCCCTTCCTATTTTACAAATTGTTTTGAGCATTTTTTCATATCATCTTTTGTTTGTGATATACAGTGAGGACGTAAAAAGTCCTCCCCCCCACCCCTTAACTTTTGAACGGAACAAGCTGTCGAGGTCGGGTAAAATTAAGGTAAAAAGGTACCGCTTTTACCACTTTTTGGCATAAAAATGATTGTGGTCACGTGGTCTAGTGTCAAGAGAGCACCATCAACTTCTTTTTTTTATGTAAAGGGGGATCACGTGGCTCCTGGTCTTGAAGACCTTCCGATTCTCTATCCAACACCGCTTCGTTTGTGGAAATCAGCCAAGCCGTTTCAAACTGACAAGCGTTTGAAATTTGCTTCAAATATTTTACAAATAAATTAAAAACCTAAATAACTTTAAATTGCAACAGAATTTTAAGTAACAATTGCGACTATTTCTACAAGTGCTCGAAATGTTCACCGTTCACGTCTTGAAAGAAAAAAAGTCGGTTGTGAAATTCATTCCGAACGTTATAAAATGTTTCCGGGGTAATACTATTCGGTCCATAAGTTCCTGGAGTGACTGTGGCTGTGTGACGTACACCTTCGATTTCATGTACCCCCACAGAAAAAAGTCCATAGGTGTCATATCAGGTGACCTACCTGGCCATTCAATGGGGCCACGTCGGCTTATCCACCGTCCCGGAAAATTCCCGTTAAGCCATTCTCGGACAGGTCTGTAGTAGTGAGGGGGTGCACCATCTTGTTGAAATGTAACATCCATGGTAAATTCATTTGGGTTTGCTCCAACCACTTCTTGAATACTGTGATGGATCTGATTTTGAAGCATATTCAAATACAGATGCCCAGTTAAATTTTCTGCTATAAATATTGGACCTATGATATGGTCACCCAAAATACCATCCCATACGTTGATCTTCTCTGGAGCTTGAGTATGACCCTCTCGAAAAACGTGCGGATTTACGTCTGACCAATAACGCACATTCTGTCTATTTACTGTTCCATTTAGATAAAACGTACTTTCATCACTAAAACAAATAGGGTTAATGTAACCGGGATTTTGGGTTATGCGGTCAGACATGACCTCACAAAATTGCAGTCTTCTATCCGGGTCGTCTTCTGTTGATTGATGCAAAATTTTTAATTTATATGGGTGAAATTTGTGTTTTTTAATATATTTTTTACAGTGGTCGTAGATACCTACCGTTTTCGTTGTTTGTTGCAGATTATTGACAACAGCTGCCAGAATGTCGATTTGCTGTTCTTCTGAAATTGATTTTCTTCCAGATCCTTTTTCCCTCGTTACGCAACCAGTCCTTAGAAATTTACTAACCAATTCCCTTAAGTAGGTACGAGATATTGGATTATTTGGGAAGCGCTCATTAAATATTCTTTCTGCTTCATGGTAATTACCCCTAGCTTCAGCGTTAATTGAAATTGCTTCGGTTTCTTCTTCTAAAGGACGAGAACGAGGCATTTGAAATTTATAAAGAAATGCTGAAACCTATGACAACTGTCAAAAGTATCGATATGATTAACGTCACTATTAGACTGAGATTGAAATGAAATGCTATTTGGAGTCGCCAGCAGAATAACTAAGGTATAAAAAAATTAAACAAATAGCACATTTCAAAGTACAAATAATATGCGAACTTTTTTACCACAAAAAATCTACTTTCCGACCAGAATATTTGAAGCAAATTTCAAACGCTTGTCAGTTTGAAACGGCTTGGCCGATTTCCACAAACAAAGTGGTGTTGGATAGAGAATCGAAAGGCTTTCAAAACCAGGATTCACATGACCCCCCTTTACATTAAAAAAAAAAGTTGTTGGTGCCCTCTTGACACTAGACCACGTGACCACAATCATTTTTATGCCAAAAAGTGGTACCTTTCCACCTGAATTGTACCCGACCTCGACAGCTTGTTCCGTTCAAAAGTTAAGGGGGGGGGGGGAGGACCTTTTACGTCCTCACTGTATAGCCTATCCGCCTATTGTAAATTTTTTAATTGTCACACTGTACAATAGGTGTGTATGTCGAATATCCAGACTTCTGTCATGTGTTACAGATTTGTATCCTGAGAATCAGGATAACAGGTCTAGATGGTAATGTGGATTGAAAAGTATGTGGGTGGGCACCCTAGTCAGTAGTAAAAAATAATTGAATTATATGTATCACTTCTCGAGTAATTTTCGAAGAAATATGGCATTATGTGGCATAGAAAAATAAACTAAATATTATATTTTAGCTTCAGAAAGTTAGGGGACGGCGGTAACTTTTTACTGTACATTAGTGATGATGTTAGGAACAACATATAAAAAGTTACCAACCGTAAGATGTGTGCTTAATTTATTATTTAACAAATAAATTGCAAAATTACATTGTTTATTGATTATCTTAAGAAAAAAATTGGAAAACTGATAGTGCCATTCGAAAGAATGGAATATTTTACACAGAAAAGGCAATGAAAGTTTTTCTTTAAAATGAAAACTGTAAGCTGCAGTTTTTTTTTTCTACTGTATGAAAATGTGAGGCAACGTCACTGAATAACATCGCTTGTTATAACTTTTCGCTTGTTATAACTTTTGATTTCATTGATCAAATCAAGCTAACAAAAATTCAAATGAAAGAAAAAAAATGTAGCTGTCACGTTTTCAAATGTGAAACTTTTTTTGAAATGGAATAATTATGTATTACTAAGTTTTAATCACAAATATTAATTGGCTTCAATTTCATTCACGGGTCGAGAATATTGAATGAGCTCATGTGCATCAATATACAGGACATGACTACACCTAGTGACATGACTCAATCGTGTTTCCATAATTAATCTCCCGCAAAATGTCTATTCCACAAATATTTGATTAGTTTTGACCCAAACTTATGTGGTTTAGGTTATAAAAGCTGTTTCCAGATAAAACAAGAATGTATAATGTTTCTAAGTAAGGGTAGAGGATTAAAATAGTATTTTTGTTTTTTTTTTCAATCTGGTTCAAAATTGGTACATGGGGTTCTCGTTGAATTCTATACACATTTTCTCGATAAAATTTTTCGATATCTTGTCAATTTGAACTTTTTAAGTGGAGGCCACATGTTTCAACCGAATGAAAGAAAAAATTTGGCACAAAAATACGTCTCATCAATACCTCGGCTAATTTCGAAAGTGGTCCAGTAGTTTCAAAATTGCGCCTGTTGAAAGATTTAAAAAATTCTCAATATTTCATTTCCATACCCAATATCGACAATCTCTTCATTAACATCACAACTTTTACCCGAAAAGTAGCTGTAAATTATCATTCATGAAATCTACATTTACGACTGGCCACGCCATCGTTTTTTTAATATCATATTCTTGTTCAACGACCTCAAAAACCCCTATAGCATCAATTTGGGTAAAATTACTTCGAAATTCATTGAGTTATTTCAAATTTGCCTAATAAAATTGTTTTTCATTGTTTAAACAATTAATAAACAATCAGCGCACAAGTTCATAACTTTTCTCTGCAAGTCATTTCTAAGTATTATCAGAAGGTTTTAGGAAAATCCATGGCGTCCTCCAGGATTCAGAAATACCTAAATTTAATATTTTTAACCGACGAAACCAAAAAGTCCACGTTTTTTTTTCCTTTTTTCCAATTTTTTTTATGCATAATTTTAAGCTATTTTTAAGGATATTGATCACTAACCTCCTGAATTCTGGTCTGTTAACCGATTCTATCAGACATAACTTTGTACTGGGTTCTTCGATTTGGATGATTCTTTTTTTATTAGATGGGGTATACCTTATAGTTGGTCATTTTTGGAGTTCGAATGGAATTATCCACCCTTACGGGTAGAAAAATGGGGGATAATTGATTTTATTGTTCTCCTACATCCGTCACAATCATTATAGAGGATGGAATGATATACAAAGTAATGAAATAAACTAACCAGAACAACAAAAATAGTTTATATTACAACAAATAGTAAAAGTAGATAATAATCAACTGGTAATACTTGAAGTAAGGTGGGTAAGTAAGTATTTTGGATATAATCAAAAAAAAAAAAATTAAACCAAAAGGAATGAAAAGTAAAAAATAAAATAAACCTTCTTAGTCTCAATAACTAAGCTCCTAAACTAATGTAAGTAACTAATTTGGAGTCGGTGCCAAACAATCAACAAAACAATCAACGAAGATCATTAAATTACTTCAAAAAAATTATCAGAATGTCACCGCGCAACTCGATGCCATCATTTTACGCCTTACCTAATTCATTTGCTTGTTTATTTGGCGCCGACTCAAAATTAGTTACTAACATTAGTTCAGGAGCTTAGTTATTGAGACTAAGAAGGTTTATTTTATTTTTTACTTCTTAGTTCCGTATTTCGTCGGTTTAATTTTTTGTTAAAAAGTTTTCACTACCTACTAATTGTTTTCTCACAGTGATCAAAATCGATTATTTATTCATCTCAACCGTCAGGTATCCATGAAAATCGAAAAATCGAAGCCGATTAGATCATGATATTTTTGAATAATTGTGATTTGGTTCAATATATTTTGAATTTTCATGAAGCGTTTATTTATCATCGATATTTTCAGAATCCAATCTCATACCAAGAGGAGAAAACTTTGAGTTGTCTTTGCTGGGCAAGTGGACCAATCACGATGGACGTTCATCTTCCAAAAAAAGCATTCGTTCTGGGGGAAGTTGACAGAATCACAATAGATATAACAAATATGGCGGATAAAGCTATTGAAAGGATAGCCATAGTATTAACGAATGTAAGTTCACAATTCCATGAATGTTTAAATTCCAATGAACTGAGTTCTCAGCCTCCTAAATGCCGCTTTTTATATAGTAAATTGTCAAGTTGCATACAGGGACTCTGGATTGTACCTCAAAATGAAACTTATTTTTAAATTCCAGACTGTTAATACGATCTCGAATCGGAAAAGAAGCATCAATAGATCCTACCATGATGTTCTGTTTACAGGCAACGACAGTGGAGTAGGAGCTAAAATGCAGAGAAGCTACGCATTCGACTTACAAATACCAACGACAGCGGTTGTGCACAACTTTTTCGGTTGCAGGTTGTTTTCGCAACGGTTTACTCTCACTGTGAGTTCATTAGATAGGTAATCAATTTCCTCACAGAAATCAATAGGCCGAATATTTTCTTGAGTCTCGCCAAAAAATGACTTATGATCAAATAACATTTATTCTATCGCGGATGGTAAACTATCATTTTATCGAGGGTAATATCATATGTGCTAGGTGTTTTATTGCTGGAAATGTTATTCAAAATCCTTTATTTGAAAATCAAATCCTGTTTACCGACGAAGCAAGTTTCTCACGCAACGCTATACGCAATTTTCACAACAATCATTTGTGGTAAGAGGAAAACCCCCATGCGATACAGGAATCACATTTCCAAGAACAGTTCTCTCTTAACGTGTGGGCAGAAATCCTCGGAGATTATTTTATAGGTCCATTCTTTATTCCGGGAAGATTAAACGGAGAGAGATATCGTAATTTTCTTGAAGAATATTTGCCTATTTTACTGGAAGATGTGCCGCTTAGACTACGGAATGAAATGTTGTTTATGCATGACGGTGCCCGGCACATTTTAGCATCCAAGCGCGTGAATTTTTAGATCAAACTTTCGGCAACCGTTGGATAGGTCGGGGAGGGCCTCAACCATGGCCCCCTAGGTCACCAGACCTTAACAGGTTGGATTTTTTCCTGTGGGGACATCTAAAATCATTAATTTACCAGACACCTATCCAAAATCTAATAATTAACTCTTGCAGAACGATACAAAATACTCCAAGGAGTGCGCGAATCAATGACACCCGTATGCACCGTAGGCTAATTTCGCGGATTAGTTACGGAAACCTGGATTAGATTATCGTTTATTATGCACCGCAAGAAAAATCTGGTTCAAGCTTCAGCTTTTCTAATCGGTCAACGAAGCGTGGTTTAGCGAATGACGTCCATTTTATTTTCACCGATTTTTCGAGTGTTGAGTTTTTTTGCATGTTTTTCATTATTTCGGGATAATAAGGACGAAATATTCATTGATGATGACCTAGATAACCTCGATATCATCAACTTTGGTTTTCCTCGAAAGAAGTGATTATTTCGACATAATGAACAATTATTAATTTTTTAGAAGATTTCGACTTACAGAACCTATAGTTCTCAGCTTCCTGGAAAACAAGACGAAATTGAATTCAAAAATGATTTGTAAGTTGATAATTGCAAGGGAGTGTCTTTCTTTGTGTTACGTTGACTAGTAGATTACCCCACCTCATGCACCTTCACCCAACACATTTTATTTCATGGATAATGCTCCTTGGCTACATAAATACTTTTTCGGTGATTTGAGGTTTGGTGGTATAACGGCTACTCGCAAGTATCTATCTACTTGTTCATTTTCAGCAAGTTTCTTCCTCAATTCTTTTCATTTTTATTTTCGTAGAGCCCTTTTAACTGCTCGACGGTGCTGTTGAATTGTTCCGTAACTCGCTTCCAAACTTGAGATTTATCATCATTGGAATCTTTGTTTGTTTTTTTTGTCTTCGATGATATTACCGTGTTTTAAGAGTATATCCTCATGACTCTGCTTTTCTTCCGGGGAAAAATTGGGGATTCTTTTTGTGTTTTCACCATCAGTCATTTTGACGTTTTATCATCTTCAACTGTCAAAAAATCTTGCGAAACCAACGTTGTCAGATTTCCAATCTGGATTATTCAATCTGCTGACGGTGCATAGCTACAGGCCAAAGATTACAAAAACGGGATTAGGGAACTAGAATTAGAATTGACAAACGTTGCATTCAGGCGTGAGAAGAGGATTGGATGCGTGCATACAGGCAGGAGGTGGACATTTCGAACATTTATTGTTATTTTGATTCAGATTTATATCTAGTGTTCTGTTGTTAATTGTTGTTCAAAAATTAGCCTTTGAAATGTTTGAATGTTGAATAAAAAAAAAAGTTTTCAAAATTGTTTCACTTTTTGACAAACATGCATCGATTAATTAATTAATCAAAATATCTCGAAAACGGCTGCTTGTAGCGACTTTTGAAAAGCATACCTTTTTCACGTAAAAATGATAGAGGAGTCGATTTTTCTTCTAGAAAATGTAAGACATACATGCACGACAAAGTCGTGACTCCCCAAAAGAGACAAAGATCTGTTGGCGGCGCCCCTTGCAATTAAGGGCCAAACTGAAATCAAATTTGAATTTATCCATTGAAAAATGCCCAAATTCCAATTTTCGTCCAAATATTGCCATTGTTTTGAAAATTATTTACGAAAAACCAAAATAAAAATAATTTTTTATCTAAAATGAATGCCTTGCGGACCCATGCTTATATGAACTTCTCACCTTATAAATAACTGAGGACTCGTCCTGTAAAATATCGGATACTTATTACATAACACCCTGTATAGCAATGGTCAATTTGAATGAAATAAAAAACAATTCAACTTGATACGTTTTTTGAAAGATATGTCGACTGTATTGAAAAAACTTTTTGTAATAATTTTTAGATTGTGGCTATTTTACCAGATTTCCATCGGAACCTGAAATTCGAAACTGAGGTGAAATTGGGACATATACCAATTGGAGGAATCCTCGAAGATCATAATTCTTCCCCGTCAACCACAATAATAGGGGGTAAGTATCGTGGACGTAATTTTTTTGGGAAATGGAATTTCAGGATGTAATCTATAATGTCTTCGACAACAAAAATGGCGATCTTGTTCACTTGATTCTGTATAAATTGAAAGTACTGCGGAATTATTCATGGAATTACTTTTGGAATGAGGTATCACAAGATGGGTCATCCCATTTAATATTTCCAATTGAGAGCTATTAATGATGTCTGGCTGGGGAAGCCCATACCCTACTCATATGTTTACTGAACTATTTCATATATTGGTGATTTTTCAGCTACCGCACCACCAGAAGTGTCTACTCCTCCAGAAGCCATTATGACTGATCGAGGAGGTGAGTTACAGATTTTCAAATTACTAATATATATATATATATATATATATATATATATATATAGGGTATTTTCAAAGTGAGACATCTACTTTAGGAGGATGTAGAATTCGTCAAAATATGTGATTTTCCAAAAATTACCCGCACTGGAGTTTTATAGTAATTGAGATATCATTACCTGAAAATTCTAGAAAATGTAAGTACAACTTTTTACGCAGTAATGCCAAATTCACATGACATCTTAACGTTTGAGCTTACATCGTACAGTTTTCTAATAGGCCATGGAATGGCACAACGAAAAATATCATCAGCGCAAATCAGAAAACATAGCTCTAAACGTGCTGTCATATGTCTCATTTGTTGTTTATTAGTGTGAAAATGTAGATTCTTGAAACAAAAACATTTACGAAAAAACAGTGAATAATGCAATATTAAATTATCACCATATTATTTGTAAAAAACAGGAATACGAAGTAGAAGTAGTAATAGTTTTTGTATACAATGAATGGAATCATCAATAACTTTAGTTTGGTTAGTTTTAGTTGTGAAGCTACATAGATTTGGGTTATCACCATTATTTTTATCTATGACTTGACTCTACAAAAGTGATAACTTGCAAATAATTTTTCGATCAAATACTCCCAAATCGTCTTTGTCTACGTCATGAAATTCCTTTATTTTTGGGATCTGAGAAATTTTGATCTCCTTGGTGGATTATGAAGCCATTCATTGGATGGAAGGATGGACTAGCACCCTCGATTTTAACGCAGAACATTTATTTTCTGAATATTCCTGCGTAGACTCGATGTTTTTTTAGCCAACTGATATTCAAGAAGTTGTGGACTTCATCAATGAATTGGATATTGAAAAAGCACCATTTATTACGCATTTATTACGTTGGGACATAAGATTTATTTCTACTTTTAAATCTTTCAGATCATGAAAACGGATCTCTCCTTCCCCCTTCATATGTTGAAGCTACTGGTGGTCTTTCTGCATATCGGTCAGCAGTATAACCCATACTATATCCCTCTGGGTCGAAATGGAACGTCTGCAAGGTGGAGATTGGCAACTACCTACCTCTACCGGTGTTTCTGGATGCATCCGGCGGTGTTATACGGTGTATGCATCACATGGGGAATTTTTTCGTGATTTACTTTTTAAAAGAGCGGAACAGTGTACTTAACTAACATGTCTGGGTTTCCCAAACCCAATCAATTTCAATTTTGAGCAATTTGAAGATTTCCGGGAAATTGCCGATTTCTACCCTCATCTTTGATTTCAACGGCATGTAATCTGATTTTCAACGAAATGTTATCAGAACTTTCCGTGCTAAAATATTTTGAGAGTCACGGCCTTTCGAAAGTCCAAAAACGTCAATTTTAGAACTCCAATTGAAAGAAAGAGTTACAAAATTATTAATATTTATACAAAATTCACCATCAAAACATTCCATTTTGTAAAATAATATATCTCCTTCTAATACCTCAAAAAGACGACTTTGACAAAGTCTATTCGGCTTTTATTCTTTCTTTAACACTTTAGCCGGCACGTGGTACGCTGTCGGTACACGCATCCCAGTCAATATACAATTCCCATCTGACCACAAGTGCTGGTCGTGACGTGGAATGCTAGCGGCCAAGTTATTTTATTGAAAGATTAATATTTGTAAAAACAAAACGGGATGATTCTGATGATGAAACCAGCGTTATTTTTTCTACGGGTAACAATCAAGATAGCAGTCTACTCCCTCAGATACCGATGATGTTCCGGCCAACTTGCAAAAAAACTAACATAAAAAACATTCACAATTCCTGAATATTTAGGAGGAGGTGCATTCACTGTTAAGAGAGTTTGTGACAGAAAGGAAAAACTACTAAGAAGCTCGTAATTGCGCAAAAAATATTACGTTTTTTTCCAAACGGGGTCCAAACTTTGTGTATGGAATAATTATCTAAAATTCATGAAAATCTGTAGTTGATTTTGAATTTATGATGTATGAACGTTTGTTTATAATGGTGATTTGAAAAAATTATCATTATAAAATTCAACATATTTCTTTAATTGCTCAAAATATAATTTTTTATTCAACTGAAAGATCATGTTCTTGTCATGCCGAATGTATTGAAATGAAATTATTCACAACAGGCTATTCAAAATTAATTCTTTCGTAATTGTGCTCCAACTGCACTGCCTGCAGATCACATGGGGTACAGGAAAATAAACAATGTGGTCGTCTTGCGTATCATGTGACGTTTTAAGAATCCCGTAATAAAAACATGGGTGGCGAATAACATGTTAAAAATGAACGTTAAAAGTCAAGGGATGCTAGTTACAATAGTTACATTTTGTTGCCTCGTTATCGATAATACTTAACTTTATCGAATTCAATGCGTGTTATATATTAGCATTTATACGTTGATCATTACAACATGTGAAAAGATGGTCTGATACTCGTGAAGAACATGACACAAAAAGTGACCAACCCGACTTCATTGTGTATTGGCGCACTTTCCTGAAGACTGTGCTGTGGGTTTTTTCGTGGATCAGACCAATCAGAACTAGCAACTTTCGTACGTTAAAAAGTCCAGTGCTGAGTGAGATCGATAGCTACGGTAGCGTCGAAAAGGAAATTAAAAAACGGCGCAAAGCGATTACGTAGCTGGCCCGTCGGGCATACAGCGGCCAGTGACAGTCCAAACGCCTACGGATCATGTGCAGGCGTCGTTGGAAGGCAATACAGAAAACAGTGATCAAATAGACGATGGCAACGTGACAGCGCCAGAAGGATGATGACTTTTTCGAAAAACGGAATGTCTTGTGGGTGAGTTTTGGCATGAAAAAGTTAAAAAGAGGGTGTAAATCGTGCTGAGAAAAAGGAGTCATTTTGTAACTGTAACTCGTGATTGGTGTTCGAAAATCGATGCATATTTGTAATAGCTCATAAGTATCCCAAAGTTCATTGAAATCAGAGATGGAGGCAACTAACATCCATTTTGCCAAGATTTCATTTTTTATTCTTTCAAATATAATACATTGAACTCTGATTACCTTTCCAAGTGATCTTGACTGACTGACTGATTTGTGATTCGAGGTACCAAGAAACAAGAAAATTAAACAAGAAAGCCAGGGGAAGATATATCAGGAGGGTGGAGAGAAAAACTCAAAGTCTTTTAACAAGTTCAATATACATTGAAACTTATAGACTATAAGCGGAAAACTACTACTCTCCTGGCAAATACCACGCAGAACATTGAATGACGTCCTCTAAATAATATATGCAAACTTCCATAACATTGAAAATTTATTGCAAATGTTTCTTCTTGATTATGTTCAATTGTGTCTTTGATGCGTACCTATTGATTAAGCTTGATGTTTCTCGGTTGTGTTGAGTCCTACTTCAGCTAGAGGTCTTCCGATTTCTGACTGACGAAAAGAAACATTTTCAGTTTGAATAGATTATTTAGCGGATGTCATTCAATGTTCTGCGTGGTATTTGCCAGGAGAGTAGTTGTTTTCCGCTTATAGTCTACCAATTGTTCCAATTTATATTGAACTTTGTTGAAAGACTTCGAGTTTTTCTCTCCGTCTTTCTAATTAAGGAAAATGTATATTTCATAAATTAAATATTTTGTGCATAACAACTGCAATATACTTGATAAAAAGTTATCTAGCGTGTTTTTAAACTGAGATTCAATCCACGAAATTTCAATTATTTGAAAGATTTATGACTTGAATCGAAGCGTTATACCTACTCACACATAGGTACTTCACGTTACAACATATACGAATAAATCAATCAAGAAATCAACAAAAGTACAGACGGCGAATCACCTGTCTGCCCAGTGAGTTTCCCCGTTACACATCATTTTTCTTATAAAAACCCATTTAATCATAACTTGTATTCTGAAATAAAAAAAGTATGTATACGTAGCGTTTTCCAAATCTAAGGAAAGGATCAAAATAAAAAGTAGTTTATTAAATTTATCGCAAATTTTCTAATTGACGTCACATGAAAATGTTTTTTCCATATGTTATTGGAAAAACATCAAATGAATAATTCTTATATTCTGCATATTCTGGATTGAATAATAAATCTTCAAATACGCTTTCAGTGATATCTTCTTGTGACATCATAGTAAATTCCCTATTAGCCTAAAAAGTTTCACCATGGTCATTGATTCTCATATAACTTATATTCCAGACATACCTATAATATAGGAAGCAAGTGAATTGATCCAAGATAAACATTTGGAATTATGGGAACGTATTGTTTTTTTTTAATTACACACATTGCTTGTTTGGGGTGAAGGAAAGTCACTTATTTCATTAATTTATATATCGGTTGTGAAACACAATATACAATGTAAACATATTTATTTTCCCCGAATTTTGAACTAATTTTTTATATTAGTATTATAAGTTATTGTTGACCATGATAGCATATATCGCTCGTGAAGTTCAATTCCCATATTGTTTGTAGATAATGCTGAACAGGGATAGTTTTGGTGATAATATGATGTCCATGTGCATAACAATTCTTAGATTAAGTAACGTATGTTAGTCGACCATAGTCGCCAATGATGCCTAATAAGAAGTTTATCTACTACGCCTCATCTATTATTTGAATAATTTACAATTACTGTTTTTTTTTAATAACCCAGCAAGTGAACTAGAACAGTTGACTCTACATGTACCATTTGTATCAGAATAAAAAATGGAAACATTTTCAGTTGATAGATAACTTCGACCCTCATAGTGTAAATCTCCGGACTGCTCGTTCATTTCTCGGTTCGAATGAACCAGAATTTGATTTTGGTACTTACGTACTGCCTCCTAAACACGAATCTGAAGTCAAAACGTGGCGCTCTTAAATACATCGGGGGGACGAACGAATGTCATTATCAGCGCTATTTTCGGCTACTGGAAACACTGAGAACTGAAAACATTCGCATTTCTTCAACCAAAACACAATTTCTACTGATTTTTCTTGGCCAATATAAAAATTATCTATAAATTTTTCTGAATATTCCTTCAGGCAAATCAAGAGAACGTAACTGTCTTCTTTTCTAAGAAATATAATTGAAAAACATGTAGGTAATAAGACAGATGAATAGTTATGTAAATTATAATAACGTTTCATTTCCTTTATAATGGCTTGAATCTGGAAATGAAATTTCAGTATTCATAATTGCCCGTAAAATTATTCTCCTCCAAAAGGCTAAAATGGTGTATTTTTATATTTTGGAGTTTTATAAATGGTGTCTTATTAACACAAACTCTTGCAGAGGAGCCAACACCTGAAATAGTAGCACAACGTACTATTTAAAATTTCAATATCAAATAAATTGTTTTCGGCAAAAAAATATCTGTTGAATAGGGATTTGTTTTGCAAATGTTGAGTTGATATTGGTGAATAACCAATATCTGAAAATATTTTATCTTCCAAGATGCACCTGAATATAAAACAGCCATGATTATTCGTTATTAAAAAATAACCAATACCCAATGTACTCCTGAATAAAAAAATCTTCGGAAATTTCAGGCTGCCCTACGTTTCTATAAAAATTAAAAACATCTCAATACATTTCAGTAACAGTTTAATATTTGATAGTAATGAGGTAATATTAATTACATTTCCGAATCTGATATTAGTTTTTACTTATATAATAATTGTACTAGATATAAATACGAAGGAACAATCCACAAGAGCCGTTTCGTAGTTGTTCCTGGACACGAGAGTACAGGAAAACGATTTCATGATATAGTTCATAAAAATTAGATAAAAATGGATAAAAAATATTACCGAATCCACCGAAGAAAGCTAATATGCAAAATGACTATTCTGGATTTTGTAGTTATGATCCAAAAGAACGCTGACCATGTCCATATCTGGTGCTACGCGATCATTTCAAATCTTGTTTAAACAGACATTTCTTAATTTCATACTAAAGCGGCATCGTTTTCTTCGATGCCCAATTCAATTGCCGTATTCTTCAGATAATCTCGCTAAAGAATGGGTTTTTAGCTGGATATTAGCAACGATCATAGGAGAAATAAAAATAATTGCCTGAAACCATTCCCTAAATAGAAAAAAAAATGTTTTATGAGAGAGCCTTTGATGAAGTTCTGAATGTAAGAAAGATACATTCAGGATTGTCTTTTAACGCAGTAATGGATACGAATTTTCAGACAATTCTGATTTTATGTTGGGATTTGAATATTTTAGGAAATCGCCAAAGGAAAGCTACCGGAAAACTGTCTGAAAAATGTGTCAGAGAAACTGGAACTGGAAAAATATCAAATTTATAATTGCAAATTCGGATAAAAACAAATTATCGATTCAGAAGGCGCTCATATATATATATGTATATATATGCATGGAAGCATGTAACTGACAAGGTTTCCTGCTGTGTTATTTGAAAAAAATCTGGGTGTTTGCAATTCGAATTGGAATGGAATGCAGGTTGATAACCTCTTGGTCATTCTAGAGTTTCGGAGTGGATATTGCTTTTTTCTGAAAAGACGATCGCCACCAAAACGTAATATATAATCTGATATTTTGCCAACTATACTAAAAAGTGGCTTCTTGATGTTTTTATAAACTTTTACTCTTTGTAATAGAGAAATTCTTGTTTCAACAAGATGAATACTGTATATTTTGTATGAATATATGCTTGTAAAATATTTTGAAATATAATAAATGGTTCGTTGAATTGATCTTTTATTTTCATTTCCAGATGAATAGAAGATTTATCATATTGAATTCGATGTACTTAAAACACATTTTTTGTGCCCACCTCTATATACAGGGTGTTTCTTAATAACATGCTATTTTTAAGGAGGTTATTCTTGGGTCCATTTTGAGAAAAAAACTTCATATTGTAACGATAAATCTGTTACATTTCTTATTGATATGCTCAGAGATACGAAATAACTTAGAGTAGCTCAAGTTATCTTATCAATTCCAATCTAAGAATCACTAGTTTCAAATCTTAACGCCATCTAACGGCGAACAGTCATTAGAGTCAGAGAGAAGAAGAACGCAAAGCATTTGACAGCGCTCAGGAGGGGTTAGAAATTTTTGGTTTTTGAGAAAGGGACGAGCGTTGCTCGCCCTTCGAAAAACGAAAACCAGTAATCAATGAAAGTACCATAATAAGCTCCAGTCTAATTCCCCTAATCACAAATTAATTAATTAAGAAAGAAAAGCAAAAAAGAAAAAATTTCACCTAGTCTTTGAAATGATTATTTTTTATATTTATACATACTTTTACATTTTTATACTGTTTGTAAGTCGAAGATGTGTATTTGTTTCGATATCAATTAACCACCGAAACCGTATAGTGTACGTCCTTGACGTTTGAGTGCATAAACGACATCCATGGCAGTTACTGTTTTTATTTTGGCATGTTCAGTATAAGTGACGGTATCCCTGATAACATTTTCAAGAAATAGTTTCAGAACGCCTCGGGTT
The DNA here is from genome assembly GCA_018342105.1 of Gonioctena quinquepunctata. Taxonomy (NCBI): domain Eukaryota; kingdom Metazoa; phylum Arthropoda; class Insecta; order Coleoptera; family Chrysomelidae; genus Gonioctena; species Gonioctena quinquepunctata. Next base: position 55,000 of record JAFIRS010003969.1, on the reverse strand, counting down.
TCTTCGTATATTAATCCTGAAATACGTTTTACTCCCTCCTCTGCGAGCCAATCGTCGAATAGCTGGTTTTGTAATACCCTGGATGTTATCACGTAAAACTTTACGATGACGTTTTGCTCCTCCTTTTCCCAATTCTTTTCCTCCCTTACCACGACCGGTCATTTTTACAAAATTATTCAACTGATACAAATATCAAGTCTATTCGTATACACTTCGAGCGAGAGACTCAATATACCACAAAATCAGCATTCGTTTTGTCAACTTTTAGGAACACGCCCATTAGCGTGGAATCGACCAATAACTTGCCAGTACGGTGAGCAATACCCGATAAAATTGATAAAATATTCGGGCGCGTGTAAGTCTAGTTGCTCAACGGTATACACTGTTATTCGACGTCCTAATAAAAAAAAAGGCTCGTACGAAGCAAACAGCGCGCAAATCGACAGTAGGTAAAGCTCCAAGGAAGCAGTTGGCCACGAAAGCCGCTCGTAAAAGTGCACCAGCTACAGGAGGTGTAAAAAACCACATCGATACAGGCCAGGTACCGTACACTCTATGTATCTCTTTCATTTGGTATTTTGATTATTTAGGCATGTGACTAAGATGTCTAAGAACCCTGGTGAATGAACTGATTCGATATTGTTTAGATTTTCGAGAGGACACCACCTGTTACTTCAACAGAACTTCTCTCTGTGGTTAGTCTGTGGTAGATGGCGCCGTCCAAAAATATTTGTTTATATTCTCGCTCAATGTCAGAACTTAATTTTTGACATCTGCATCATCTTATATGAAATTATTATCAGTATTTTGACGGTATTTATGCGTTTTCCATCTCTTTGATTTGAAATCTTGCTTAGCTTATTCCTGAGTTTGTTCTTCTTATTCTTCTTCTTCTTATTATTATTATTATTATTACTTTTTGTAGAATGGGCCACATTTGTATTTTGTGTGGACAGTATAGAGCCGCAGATTCGAATATTCACCTGTACTCAGTACCAAAAACAAGTACAAATTTCGACGAATCGACTAATAATGCTTTTGATCCATCTCACTCATTCCTACCCTAGGTAAAATCATAGAGAAGTTGGTTAAAATTAGGTTGATGAATTTTATATCCGACCGCAAAATCTTAAATTTGGCTTTCAGTACAAAAATAGTACAAGGGATGCCATCTTCCATCTGCTGAAAAGACTTTACTCTGAGTTGAACTTGAAGAAGGTGTGTGCAGCAGTTTTCTGTGACTTATCGAAATTTTTCGATGTGTGAACCACAAAATACTGCTGCGCAAACTCCAGCACTATGGTATCAGAAATCAAAGTCTCAACTGGATCCAATCATATCTAAGTCAACGAATCCAAGTTGTCAGAACTGACACACTATCAGACATTGGCTTTGTCAGACACGGTGTGCCCCATGGCTCGGTATATCTAATGGAATGTTTACAATCTTTGCGGATGATACAACCATCATGTGGCATGATATCAATGAAACAAATCTTCACAACAAAATAGCTCAAGATATTGCCAGTGTGGGAGAGTAGCTCATCGTATTGTATGCAATTCTCCGTCTGTCAAAATGCAGTTAACCTCAAATTCAAATGGTACAAAATACGAAAAACAACACGACAGTGCTTTCTTTGTGCAATGTTCGGGGGCTTCTAATTCTAGCTTTGCTATTGGTGAAATTTGACAGATGTCTCTTTTCACCCAATAGCACAGCTAGAATTAGAACCCGCGCACAGTTCGCCTCAAAAAGAAATCTGAGTAAATAAATATACTCTGTTCCTGAATTGAAACTAAAACGAAATTGGCGCCATCTGACACGCTAGTAGTCTTTATAATCAAGTAGGCCAAGTGTCGCCAAGTCGATCCCAAACTTCTACAGGTATAAGTGCAAACACCAGGGTTTTTAGACATCTTACATATGACTTAGTAAACATAATTTGCTGTCATCTTTTTTCTGAATTTCATGTGATTAAGTATCCTCTGATTATGTTATACCATCACATATTATGTTTTCACTTTTAGTTACGTCTTGAAGAAGAAAATACAAAATTTCGAAAGCTCGACATGAAAAAGGAAAAATTGTTTCAATTGGTCTACCATTGACTGCTTTCCACTAATTTCTACATATTTATATATATATATATATATATATATATATATATATATATATATATATATATATATATATATATATTTATAATATATATATATATATGAAGTACTTGAGGCCACCTCTCTAAAACTGTTATTCATTATCCGATTCAGAAGTTTTTTTTTAGTAGATAGAGCATCGATAGTTCTAGTTGAATGCCATAAATTCAAAATCAAATTAAAAATTTCACGGCTTACTTCGAATTTTTTTCAAGGTCAAAAATCCAAAAAACATACTAGCGATTTCCTTATAAAATTCGACGACGTCACTGGATTTGTGGTGCTTTCAAATGGGTGTGACCAAAATTTCACGATAAATTTTTTTTTTTTAACAGAAATATGGCATAAGTAAAATTCATATCACTTTATCAAAATATTTCGAATAGTCGTCATATAAATCACAATCTTGCTAAAAATATCGTTTAAAAGGCTCTTTCAGGTCGTTAGCAGTCGAGTTCGTAAACAGCAGTTATTCAAAATGGCGTCAAATTATGTTTTTTCCAAACGTGTGTTCTGCAGTGTTCTGATGGACATAACTATCTCCTATACTATGGAGTAACGTTTGGAAAAAACAATTTGACGCCATTTTGAATAACTGCTGTTTACAAACTCGACTGCTAACGACCTGAAAGAGCATTTTAAACGATATTTTCAACAAGATTGTGATTTATATGACGATTCGGAATATTTTGATAAAGTGACATGAATTTTACTTATGCCATTTTTCTGTTGAAAAAAATAATTTCATCGTGAAATTTTGGTCACACCCATTTGAAAGCATCACGAATCCAGTGGCGTCATCAAATTTGATTTAAAAAAAATGCTTATATGTTTTTCGGATTTTTGACCTTGAAAAAAATTCGAAGTAGGCCGTGAAATTTTTATTTTAATTTCGAGTTTATGGCGTGTAACTAGAACTATTGACGCCCTATCTACTGAAGAAAAAAAACTTCTGAATCGGATAATAAATAACGGTTTTAGAGAGGTGGCCCGCATTCAAATGGGTCACTCTGTATATATATATATATATATATATATATATATATATATATATATATATATATATATATATATATATATATATATATATATATATATATATATATATATATATATATATCTCGGGAAGCGGACAAAGCCACAGCCATAAGCTAGATGGAACACAAAGGAAAACATACGAAAAAATAGAAATTCCAGATGGAGAAAGTCGCGGGTACCATTTAGTTATTGAATAACTTTAGTCTATGAAACTGATCATCGAAAACGATGACAAAAGTCACCCTTGTGCTATACATAACGGATTGTAGAAGGAATATTTGATAATTGCACTTTTTGGACATTCAGAGAGCCATATTCCGAAAGTTATATTTTCTGAGGTAATATTTTGATTGGATTATCGTTTTCAGTGAGTTCTGAAGCATCTGTGTGAATTCCATCAAAATCGCAGTTGTAACCGCGATATGGAGTTTTATGGGTGTTTAGCGTTGTTGGCATTTCACCCTTAGCTCATATTACCCAAGGTGTTGTCTACGTCAGAGAAATGTCTACGTTAGTACAAATGCTTCCTACAAGACTCGAGGATTTCAGCATACATCTGGAAGTGGGTAGAATATCACATTTTCCCCATTGATTACATTGCAATGCAGAAGTAAAGCAGAAGAATAACCTTCAAAGATAGAAAACAATTTGGATTTGAATCGCATTCATTACAGACTCAGATGAAAATTGCCAGTAATTAAATCTTTTCATGGTACCCAATGGGATCACGACAACCATGAGTAACGAGAACCAACAACTATTATAAAACGATTTATTAATATCATAATTACAAGATACCACTGAAAAGTTAGTTGCATTACATGCAAGCAGTCAATTATCACTCAATAAGGTTCTAGCTATCCGATTTCACGAGACATCCACAAATATTTTGATTATTTCAAATCAAGTCTTCTCGATTTCTCATAACTTCTCGAAGTTCACCCACACTCCTCCTTCGACAACAGGTACCATAGGAGAGGGAAGAAGCCTGATTGGTGTTATCGTTTTCTTGTCTAAGGTTATCCTATATTTCGAAAATAACGCAGCTATAGCTGCCTTCACTTGCATTACTCCAAATCGTTCACCTGAAATACAAAATCGCTGAATAAAATAGAATAATGATTTCTTAATTTGGTCAATTAAGGTGATTATTTGATTATTTACTGCAACGCTTCAACATATACAAGATATCAAACAAATCGTTAGATATACAATATTTCAAAATATTTTCCGGTAAAGGTTAAGAATATGAGATCACCCAGTATCTTCACGAAATTTCCAAAGGAGCTTAAGAAGACGATAAAAACACTATAGCAATCGAAAATTTAGTAAGGAAAAGATAATTTTAGGAGATATGGGCCCCAGAAGGTCCATAAATAGAGGTTATGGAATATCACTTTTAGAAACTGCAAACTGATATAAAGAATAGCTTTTTGCACTAAACTATTAACTGTTCACTCATTTAACGTTTAAGTGATATTATAATCACTTAATGATCAATAAAGACATGAAAAAACTCCGATTATGTTTCTTTAAATTTTTCACATGAACTGTCAAAAATCAAATATCCGTGGTTGCATTGATCTTGGCGTTTTATGGACATGCCACGTTGCCAACTATTCAAGTGAATTTGGTCAATCCGGATTTTCGCAATTAATTGGATCGACATTTTCGCGAGCGGAGCGAAGCGTCGCTTTATAAGGTTGATTGGATTGCATTCAACTTGGATAGCAAGGTTAGCCAAGTTAGGTTAGGTTGTATTCCTTCTTTTTACGTTAGAAATTGATTTGATCGAAATGTTCGCGAGCGGAGCGAAGCGTCGCCTTGTAAGGTTGATTAGATTGCATTCAACTTGGGTAACAAGGTTAGCCAAGTTAGGTTAGGTTATGTTCCTTTTTTCCACGTGAGAAATTAATAGGATGTTTTCTTGTATGCCAGGCATACAAGAAAACATCCATTCCAAATGCGTTTCTTGGTCCAGTTTAAAATTACTTAAAACAAAATAATCTGAAGTCACATTATTTGATATGTTTGGTAACTTTCTAAATGCGGCACATCAACTTCATGCCTAATTTTCAAAATTATAATCACTATCAAGAAGCGTGGTGAAATATACTTTGCATTTTAAACACAGATATCAGATCGTTATTTCATGCTGTAATACTTATCATTTATATGCTCAATATGTATGACATCAGATCAATAAGTTGTTCTGAGTGTATGACGCATTGAATTTCAGTATTTTCTTTTCCCCTTTTGGAGACATAGGCAACGTCGCATATCAATAAACTTCAAGATTCGAATAATCATAACATTTGATTTTTGACATTTCTTCTGTAAAATTATATGAAAAGTAATCGGAGTTTTTTCATGTCCTTATCGAAAATTATGTGATTTTAAATATTACTAAAAGGTAAAACGTGTGTGCAGTTACTATTTTAGTGCAAATAGAAATTGTTTATATCAATTCATAATTTCCAAAAGTTATATCCTATAACCTATCTTTATGGACCTTCGGGGGCCAATATCTCCTAATATTATCTTTTCCGCGCAAACTTTTCGATTGCTATACTGTTTTTACCATGTTTTGAAGCACCTGTAAAAATTTCGTGAAGATACTGGGTGATCTCATATTCTTTACCTTTTCTAGCTTGGGTAAACCTTTGCATACTTACCTATACATATTCTGGGTCCTGCGCCAAATGGAATGTGAGCCAAAGAGGGGATTTTCTTTTTGTTCTCTTCGCTGAAGCGATCGGGATCAAATACTAGTGGATTGGGAAAATATTCTGGATCTCTATGTATACCAGTTATCGTAACCAGAACATTGGTTCCCTTCTCTATTATGAGATTTTCCCCAGGAACCTTGTAATCTTTGGTACACACCCGATTTATCGTATGCGCTGGGGGGTGTAACCTCCAGGTTTCTAAAAAATACATGAATTTGAGAATTAACGAATTGAAAATGAACTTGCTTCTGTCCATCAGGATGCAATTCTACAAGCAGGTGGCAAAAATAAACAATACATATCAATGAGAAATGGTAATTTACCACCACTGTTTTGTTTGTGATAGTTGAACCTAATAACTTGATATACAAGGTGTCCCAGGACTCAAGGATAAGAAGCTTGTCATCCATTATAATCCATTCAATGATTTGGTTTGCATTTGTAATTATTTCTTTCGCAAAATAAATAGAATATATCGTACCATCCAATATTTGTCGCAGATATGTCATTTCTCCGAGTGATTCATAGGTGATTTTATTATCATATTTGGCCATTACTCGTTTTACTTCCTCTCTCAATCTATCCTGTATATCTGGATGAGAAGCCAATTCGAATACGCAGAATGTAAATGATGAAGTGCTGGTTTCGAATCCGCCGATAAAAAGGCCGAAGCTAAGTGCTACCACGTTGTCCATGGTGATTTTTGGTCCTGAAACATAAAATAATTATTTGTGTACCAATGCCGTAAAGTTGATCTTTTTTGGCCGAATCAGAAACAAACAAAGGATTATTCGGCCTGGATGCACACAAATTTGCTTAGGCAAGTAGGTAACATTTTTTAACATTTTTATTCCTGAAAAGAGATGAAAATGCAAGAGTAGTTCCAAATCTGTAATAACCAAATTAAAAATGTATTATTAAGTAACAATGATAGGTACATAATTACTAACAGTAAGTAAGTAAGTGGCATTTATTTTCTTTGGAGACAAATATACATTGTATAAGAACAGACAATTGTTGAATTTCTCACTAAACCTAACTTAAATGAAGTTTAAAAAAAATTGAGCACAGAAAATTAAGTTAAACACAAAAACACACAGTACCTGAACAATCGGCATAAAACTCGGACAATGTATAAAAACTTTTTTCGCCTAAAAATTCTCTCAGATTTCTTTCGAACTCATATAGTCTGGTTCACATGAGTCATTTCCCGAAATTAGAGTTAGGACCAACCGAAAATTATGATCGAGGTGTCAGTCGATTCGTAATTGCATTGAGAAAATCTTAGTTCGTAACCAATATCTGGAAAAACACATTGCAAAAGTTATAAACAATCAACTAAACAAAAAAAAGTTTTTACCCTCCCGGAACTGTACCGGCAATATTTATAATTTTAATTTAGCGGCAAAAAAAAGGAACCTGAACAAAAAAAAAATATCCGAGAAAACATTAATATTGAGGAATAAAAATTTTTGAGGTATTATCAAGATGAATCAATAAACAATCATCCGTCGGCAAAATAAAAATTACCTCTATTTTTCATTCAATTATGCCTTTGTTAATTAGAAAATTTTACTTGTTGAAAGTTATTATGAAAACCTTGATAATTGTTGAATTAAAAACCTGGATTTTTTTTACTTCTTGGAGCTACTTCTTGAAGGTTTCAAAAAGATCCCCGTTGGAAAAAAAAATATTTTTCACTTTTTTATTAACAATCAAAGTCATAAAAAAAATAAAAACGTAAATAAAACAATTAAAGATTTTTTTTGCAATAATCCATGTTAATTTGTTTTCTTATTGTTAAAAACAATATATTTTTATTTTAAGCAATATTGTTTAAAAAATTGTTATAAACAAAGGCATTGTTTATAATATTTTCAAAAACATTTTTTCGGCAATCTAATCCATAACGAAAATAATGATTTTTGAGAAAAACATCGTTAAAAACAAAAATTATTGGTAAAAAACACCTTTTTGATCGAAAATTTGTTTTGTTGCTAAATATCAATGAACTTTTTTTTTCACTATTTATATTGCTCTCTAATACTATGGAAGGAATTAATTTGTTTATAAAAAAATTGTTTATTTAATAAATAAATAAAAAGTAAAAAAAATTCATTACATTCATAGTATTAGAGAGCAATATAAATAATGGTTCCTCAATATTAATATTCAGCAACAAAAAAAAAATTTTTGACTAACAAAGGCGTTTTATACCATTTTTTTCAAACGATTTTTTCTTAAAAATTATTATTTTTCATGGATTAGATTGCCAAAAAAGTTTTTTTTTAAATCTTATAATTAATGCATTTTTTAATTTTTAAAATTAAAAAAAAAAAATTTTGTTTCCACAATGAGAGAACAAATTAATGGGGATAATTGCAAAAAACATTTTTTTTGTTTTATTCACGTTTTTTCTATGCTTTTGATTGTTAATAAAAAAGTGAAAAATAAAAAAACAAAAATTTTTCCAACAGGGATCTTTTTAAAAGCCTTCGAGGAACAGCTCCAAGGAGTAAAAAAATTGCAGGTTTTTGGTTCAACAATTATCAGGGTTCTTATAATAACTTTCAACAAGTAAAATTTTCTAATTAACAAAGGCATAATTGATTGAAAAATACAGTTGAACATTTTTTGCCGACATTGTTTATTGATATGTCTATATGATACCTACATTTTTTTCTCTGAATATTGATATTTTTTCGGTTGAAATATTGTTTTTTGTTCAGGTGTCAGATTCTGCCAATTACAATTATAAATATTGCCGAGACAGTTCCGGGAGAGTATTTTTTTAGAATCTTCTTATCTTTAAGGATCTTTTTCCAAATTTCGGATATCTCAAATAGTTTTTGAGATATTTGCAAAAAACTCACAAACATTTTTTGGTTTAGTTAATTGTTTATAACTTTTGCAATTTGTTTCTCCAGATATTGGTTCCGAACTAAGATTTTCTAATGTACCTCGATCATAATTTTCGGTTGGTCCTAACCCTAATTTTGGAAAATGGCTCTTGTGAACCAGACTAATAGTGGATACATTTCTCATGTTTTATTTAACATGGAAGTCTGTTGGAAATTTATAAGCCAAGGTGTGAAGGAGCGTTTCCTGCAATTTTGAATTCACAATAAGGCACATAATAATCTTTTTTGCCTGGTTTGTTTGGAGTGAATGTCTTTTTTCTCTTTGAAAAGTTCCTTGTTATTGAATACAAATGAGCAAAGTTCCAGTATCAATAGTGACGGGACAGTCAAAACACGTAGTTCTCTAAATATTGCTCTGCTAGTTTCATTCTGTTTCATGCCAGCCATCATTTTCATGAGTAGTTTCCCACAAGCATATTTCGTATTTCAACGTTGATGCGGCCAAGCTGTGATACACAAGAAGTAGCTGGTTTTGCAGCAGAATTGGCTTTGAGGCCCTAACCATATAACCCAGAGAGTTCAATTTACTTATGACTGCTTGATAATGACGTTTCCAATCGAGGTTCTCGTCTAACATGATACCGAGAAAATTTGTTGTTTCTGTATTTTGTTGATTCATTCAATGGAATCTCCATTCGAGGACAGGATTTTTGTCGATTGTGAAAACGGATTATTCGAGTTTTTTTTTAATTGAAAAAGAGCTATTTCATTCACACCATTGGGAAATATTATGCAACACTCTCACATTTAGAAGTAAGAATATCGTCATTTTTATTGGAAATCAATAGAGAGGTGTCATCTGCGTAAATATTAAAAAAAGCGCCATCAGTTGACTTATTAAATTGTGTTAACGTATAACAGAAACAAAATTGGTCCCAGTGCGGAACCTTGAGGTACCCCTGTGACACATTTTGTAGGATCAGATTTGATTTTTGTCATGCGTCCGTTCTCCACGGATGTAAGGCTAACATATTGTTGCCTATTTTCTAGAAAAGAAGCCACCCAATTATGGGCAGTTCCTCGAATTCCGTAGTGATAAATTTTTGACAGAAGTATACTATGGTTAACGTAGTCGAATGCCCTGCTAAGATCGCAAAAAATCCCAGCAGGACACTCGCCTGCGTCAATCATTTTAACTAATTCTCCAATGTACGCTAAGACAGCAGTATTCGTGGATCTTTCTGCTTATAAGGAAGTTCATGAGGCAGCCCAGGAAGCTGATCTCAAAGATATTTGACAGACTTGAGGGTACTGTCACTGATCTATAATGTTCTATGATTTGTATATCCGATTTTTTATACAATGGTACGATCTTTACAATCTTCAGTGATTGTGGAAAAACACCTATTTGAAAAGAAAGATTAACTATAAAGGTGATGGGTTCGAATTTTTGCAGGCTCATGAGCTTGATTACGACTAGCTGTTTTTTTTTTCGTTTGTTTAATTGGTGCATTGGCGAAGAAACTGTTCAAGGCATCTACGACCTGAGTGGGATCTTCAATAATATGACCATCTTGTAGGATACTTATGTATTTTTGTTGTTTTTGTCGGTTAGATAATTCATGTACTACTTCCCATAACGAATAATCTGCCTGATTGTTACTGTATGTGCGCGCAGTTAAGAAATCTTCAGTGACTTGAACCTGCACGCACTGGTGATTTTTGTCAGGGTGACAATAAATTCATTGTCACTGTCACGTCAGTGAAGATTTTTTATGAGCCTGCCCGCACTGGTGATATTCGTCACTTACAGTGAGAGTCACGCAATTTATTCGTCAAGATGTATCTGAAAGGTAAATTATTTGGCTTTTCGATCAAGCGCGGCGAGAGGAAATTTTTTTGAAACTTTTGTCATGTATTCTCAGTCTGAATGATGAGTATTGTTCTGGATTTTTGGAGTTCAATCGTTCACATTCTATTATTTCGAGGTGCGGGCTTAGTAGAGACATCAGATCATCCGTGGTTGTTTCTGGATCTAGGCGATACACCTGTAGCTCAACATATTTTGGTACTCTTTTAACTAAAAGATTATTTAGATAACTTCCAGTCCATTCGTCATTTTCCATTACATCATAATCAGTTCGCTCTGCAGTGTTTATTTGGGAACCAACATTTAGATTATTACGGGGGTTATGAGAGAGATAATTTCCTTCATTTTATTCTCGGCTAGACAGTCTACTCGACAAGTTGAAAATGGTCTAAAATAGAGATACTGCTCTTAAAATTATGTGTGATAGCTCATTGGATCCAGAATAACGTCTAGAAAAATGTGCCAAAAGCGTGTATTAACACATAAAAAATTGCCAAAGTTATAAACAATTGAAGATGAAAAAAAAATGGCATTTTGTTTTTTGACAATATTTCATGAACTATTGATATTTAAGAAATTTCAAAAAAAGATTCTGAAAGAGGAGGAAATTTCCAATAAAAAACTTTGGTATCCTGGAACTCTATCTCCATTATTTATGATTTTAATTTAACGCTGAAAATGGGTCTCCGAGTGACATTTTTAGGTTGCGCGCGCGGCGTCAAAAGCGAGTACGACACATTAATTAATTTATTTAAGGTATTAAATTTGTTTTTTTCAATTTGAAAAAATCATGGTGTATTCGGAACACTATGAATAATTAATTCCCGTTGGAAATTTTTCTTAACGTTAATTTTTCAACAAGTTAAATGATTGTTAACTAACAAAATTTTCTCGAACTTCTGTCTTAATTGTAAATGAAAAAAAAATAATTGTCATAAAATTTTTTCGCTCCGTAGAGCCTTTTGTATATACATACTCAACAAGATCAGGCCATGAAAGTTAAAAAAATACTTATACTTTGTTTATAATAATTTTTGTACTTGAACAAAAACTGAAATATCCAAGTAATGTTGTTGAATAAAAATTGTTTTTCTCAATCATCATATTATCGTTTTTTTATTGATACAAGATATAAATTGATTTGCAAAAAAAAAATTCCCGTCATTTGTTGATAAATTTTTTATAAACAAATTGATTATTTCAATATTTTTGACAATTTTTCTTTCACAACTTCATTATATTACAAATATTATGATTTTTGAAAATCAAATTTTTTCTTAATAACAATTTTTAATTGTTTATAATCGTTTTTTTTATATTTCTATTGTTTAAATAATTAGTTAAGGATTTTTTTTTTCTAAGAATCATAATTGACAGTTCTCTATGGAGTAACAAAAATATAATTTTTTTTATCAACAATTCCATTGTTTATTAACGTACCAATTTGTTATAAATGAATTTTTAACTCTGTTAGATTTTTTTTCTGAAACTTCCAGGATTTACAAGAACAACCATATATAACAAAGTATAGAAAAAAAAAAACAATTTTTTATTGTACTTTGGGAATTGGAATTGGGAAAAATTAGGAAATTTTTTTTTCTATACTTTGTTGTATATGGTAAGTTTCAGAAAAAAAATCCAACAAAGTTAAAAAAAAAAATTTTATAACAAATTGGTAGTTAAGTTAATAAACAATAGAATTGTTGATAAAAAAAATTGTTTTTTGTTAATTAATTTTTAAAAAAAATAATTTTAATATTATTTGAAAAAAGAAATATAAAAAAAACGATTATAAACAATTAAAAATTGTTATTAAGGTTTTTTTTTTTAATTTATTTTAATATTTGTAATATAATGAAGTTGTGGAAAAAAAAATTCAAAAATATTGAAATCATCAATTTGTTTATAAAAAATTAATCAACAACTGGCGAAAAAAATTTTTTTTGCAAATCAATTTATATCTTGTATTGATAAAAAACGATAATATGATGATTAAAAAAAAATATTTTTTTTAACAACATTACTTGGATTTTTTAGTTTTTGTCCAAGTACAAAAATTATTATAAACAAAGTATGTATATTTTTTTAACTTTTATGGCGTGATCTTGTTGAGTATGTATATAAGAAAGGCTCTACGAAGCGAAAAATTTTTACGACAATTATTTAAAAATTTTTTTTCATTTACAATTAAGACAGAAGTTCGAGAAAATTTTGTTAGTTAACAATCGTTTAACTTGTTGAAAAATAATTTTTTAGTAAAATTTCCATGAATGAATTATTTATAGTGTTCCGAATATACCATGATTTTTTCAAATAAAAAAAAAATTATTTAATACCTTAAATAAATTAATTAATGTGTCGTACTCGCTTTTGACGCCGCGCGCGCAACCTAAAAATGTCGCTCGGAGACCCATTTTCAGCGTTAAATTAAAATTATAAATAATGGAGATATATTTTCAGGATCCGAAAGTTTTTTATTTGAAATTTCCTCCTCTTTCAGAATCTTTTTTTGAAGTTTGTCAAATATCAATAGTTTATGAAATATTGCCAAAAAACAAAATGCCATTTTTTTATCATTTTCAATTGTTTATAACTTTTGCAATTTTTGATGTGCTAATACACGCTTTCGGCACATTTTTCTAGGTGTCATTCTGGATCCAATGAGCTATCACACGTAATTCCAAGAGCAGTCAGTATCTCTATTTTAGACCATTTTCAACTTGTCGAGTAGACTAAGAATAGAGAGTCATAGCGAAACTTCTTTACTTGTTATTGTTTTGGGTTGTTGTTGTCTGAAAGGAACATTGTTTTGGGAGGAGCCGGTTTTTGCTGGTGGGTCATCACTTCAGATTTTCTATTTGAAATCTTATCAGGGAGTTCTTGGGCATGCTCATTTTTATTGTGATTATCGGTGGCTTTTTGTGATTGTATCTTTATCTTGATTTTGTCGTCTGGAGTGTTTTGTTCCAGATCTCTTTGATTTGTGTATACAACAGCTGGAATTTTTCTGTGAGTTCTGTTATAAGAAGATCCTTTTGCTTGACTGAAATCGTTTTTGGACTCAGAGTTTGTCATAGCATCTAAGGTGTCATAAAATATAGAGTCTCCATCACAGGTGGGAAGTTCCATATTGGATTCATGAGTACATACAGGATTTTTTGCTAGAAGTGATTGTTTCCAGCAGCCAGGGTGAAAGCAATTGAAGCACTTACTACAACACAGTTTATTCCTAACCAGAGGATGATTACACTGCTTGCAGACCGGATTAACTATATTTTCTTGAGGAGAATCAGTACTCAAATGTAACACGGACGCCATCTAGAAATTCGACTAGGGAATACTGTTTTAGATACATTTTCCGGGATTTTTCTGGCAATGAGTTAAATTTCAGCTGGATTGTCAATATCATTTCGCTTTTTTTTACTGTTTTTATCATGTATTATGGTGGATTTAGTCAACTTTTTTGCAATAGTAATAGCAATAGCAATAACGTGAAGAGTTGAAAGTGTTGGATCAAATAGTTTCATTCGGTCAACTATTTTAATTTTAGCAATAACGATAATTTTAAGAATGCGACCTTGAATATTCCAACTTTCCGACTCTTACGGCTATCACGAAAATATTGTCAACAATGCGCATGGGCAATGACAACTGACAGATACAAAAACATATTCCATAGTTCTTTGTCGATTTTTAATCACAATTAAACTGCTGAGACACACTTGCAATGTCGTCGATCACAATATAAACAAAACACATTTAAAATCGAAAATAGCCAAATGAGTTATATTTACTAGAACCCAGAACTGGGCAAACTGTCACTTGTCATTCTGTTCTGTCATTCTTGAAGATATTGCTAAATCTAAATTCGTTGTATAAAATGGGTTCAGTATATAATTATTCTTACGCTTATTGCTATTTTATTGCTATTGACTAACTCCGCCTTTAATTTTTTATTTTAAATATTATAATACCGACAAAAACGAAAAGCTTGAAAATAAACTGCCTGGCAACACAACTTCTTCTTTTGTTTTATGGGTAAATAACTCAAACAAGAAAATTAAGTATATCTAGTAGGCTACCTTCATGATGAATTTTACTCTAAAAGTCGTGAAGTTACACTTTGAACGCTATTAAATCCGTAGAACTTCATGTTTTTTGACACTCGCCTAAAACCTAATTTCTGTGGACTGTGAAATATCAATCAATATGTTTTTTCTCACATCTACACTTACGTTGTGTGGTTTCTTCGTTTGTGTCTTTCAAATTCACTAGTAGCTGGAGGAAATCATTCCTTTGTATATTTTGTGCTTTTCTCTTGAATAGTTGTTTTTGAAAAAATTACTAACATCCCCTTTTTGTTGTTTTATTCCCATCTTTCTGGCAACGTTTGGAAAAAATATACCGAAAAGCAATGCTAGTTGCGATGCTCTGTCAGTTTCCAAGGGTTGTTTTCCATAGTGTATGAAGTTTTTATCGGGATCCGAAAAGGCTCGGCATTTTATCCCCATCGTAGAGGATCCAACAGAATCGATTGAGAACGATGCTGAAAAATTGAAAACTGTTATAGTTTGGACAACAGAAAAGTATTTTGATGTTACCGGCAATTTCTTTCATATTCGATGGTTGTGCACCATTTTCAATGATATTATCAATGTAGTTTTCCATATTTTTCAGACATTCCATCACATTATCGAACATCATTTTCAACTTGGATGCGGTGAATATCGTCGAACATTGCTTCCTCAATATTTTCCATCTATCCCCATCGAGAGCTGGAATGATATTATTTGTAAAACTAGGTAATAATATTTGTGATACGCTTTGAAGAATAACTTTATGGAGCCGTTGAAAGATAATGTTACTATACGTATTAAACAATCCTTGGTAGTTCTTTTGAAAATTCCTATTAGAAAAATACAGTATACAATGTTTTTGAAAGGTTATGAATTGATTGTGGGTGAATTATTGAAAATATCATAAAATAAAAATAAAATAATTTTATTTTCCTTTCGATAGTTACAGATACCATGAAGGAATAGTCAAGAGAACAAGATATACAATGGACAATTAACATAGCTGCGTCCTTAAGTTAAATATTCCCTAAGCGAGTAGTGTCATGATGATGCCAATGAATCATTGAGTTGGCTTCTAAATGAGTTAGTCTCTTTGGTGCTTTTCTGGTTATCGAGAAGCTTGTTGGAAAGCTTCATTGCTGAGCACTTTGGCGCATTCTCTCTAATTTTTGTTTTTGCAAAAGGTACATAATAATTGTTATTCTGCCTAGTGTGGTATTCATGGAAATCACTACTCCTAACTCATTTGTCCTTATTTCTAAAAACGTATATAAACGTTTCAAAGATATGAATACCGGTCATTGTTAGAATTTAATGAAATTTAAAAGTCGGTCTGCAAGAAGTTTTCCTGGACATATTAAAGATACACCGTATGATTCTCTTCTGTGACAGAAGAGTAAGAGAGGATAGCTTCGAGACAAGGTTTGAGCAGTGAGATCCAGTTGAGACATCCCTCCATAGATACTCCTAGAAACGTGATAGCTTTCTTGTGGCATGTATGGAATCTTACTAAATCAGTTTTGGTTGGATTTAAATAAAGATAGTTATAAGAAAACCAAGCACTGAGAGAGTTCAGCATTGGCATTGGCAGCAATATTTTCATCATTTTCGTCTGATACAACGACAGAGACATCATCTGCAAAGAGTGTAAATTTAGCACAGATACACTACTTATTTCATTGATGTAAAGATGTCGGCTGTTGCAACGGACAATGAGAATTTACAAAAGTAAATGGATGGTTCTCAGACAAGGATCTTTTGTTAAATGTAAATGAAACCCAAATTACGCATTTTGATAGAGTAACCAACGCATTAAACATAGTAATCGACAATGCAGTGGTTGAAACATCCAGCAATATGTCTTTTTTGGGGGTGATAATAGATCATCGTCTAGATTGGAAATCTCATATAGATCAGTTGACTCGAGATCTATCAAAATATACATATGCCTTATATGTATTCTCTGAAAATATTAATGTGAATGCTGCTCTAATGTCGTATCACGCATATGTACAGTCCAAACTCTGTTATGGAATAATATTTTGGGAAAACTCTTCCCACATACAGAGAGTACTTATTCTTCAGAAAAATTGTGTGAGGAAAATTTTTAAAGTTGCCCGTTGTGAAAGTTGCAAACTTCTATTTAGAGAAAATAATATATTGACAATTATCTCTTTATATATATATGAATCAATTAATTATGTTTTAAATAATAAATGCTTGTTTAATGACAGGGTAGTATCTCATAAGCACAATACGCGAAGTAAATGTGATTTACGAAATGATAAAGTTAAATATACGTATATCCAAAAAATTGTGCAGTATAGTTTGGTGAAAAAAACCAAATAACATTAGGTTAATGAAAAATGGGATTATTAAGAAAAGACTCAAAGTTTTTTTGAGTAAAAATGTATTTTATAACATTGAAGAATATTTTCAACATAATATGGAAAGTCTATGATACAAAAAATTGATTAGTTTCAATATGTGAGTGTTTTAATCTTAATGTATTCATCCTGCAATTTATTCTGGATAACTGGAATTAATTTGCGGGTGAATCTCATAATAATTTTTTAAATGTATTATTATGTATATAAATACTTACTCAAGTCATTTTACCCTAATGTAATATTTAAGATTATTTATTTGACATGTTCTACACCTCTATGAGGTATATTATTCGGCAGAACGAATAAAGACAACTTACTTACTATGTATGTGTATATATACAAAGGTGTCTGTGTAAGTGTATATCGGTACCTATTAGAGTATGTTTATTTAGAAACCCAATATTTCGTTTTTAACCAAGTCTGGTAATTGGGATTTGATTACTTTCCCTTTTAATATCTGTGCAAGTTTCTCAATTTTATACATTTTCAATGATTTTATTATGACAGGCAGTATGAAACGACATACATGTAAATATTTTACCGTAATCATTGTAATTGTAATTATATTTAAGATTATTTATTTGACATGTTCTACACTTCTATGAGGTATGTAAATTAACAGAACGAATAAAGATATCTATCTCTATCTAAACAGCATAGGGCCTAATATTCATCGTTGTGAAATGTCCATGTTTAAGTCCACAAGTACATTTATATTTCCACTATCATTTCTGTGGTTGATGCTAACAAACTGCCTCCGCTTAGACAACAACGATGCAATCCAGTCAAGTGGAGGTCCCCTTATGCCAATATTGAACAGTTTGTCTAGTAATCTTTTATGAGTTACACAATCAAATGCCAACCCCCACGTGTGATACATCATTGGAAACCTCTTCAAAAATGACTTGTTAGTGGTACCCAATTTCGGGACTGTTTTGGTCTAAAATATTCATCAACAAAACTCAGTCAATAATTAGCTGTTCCATCATTACTATCTCTTATTAAAAAAGTTCAGAGTAACTCACCTGGATAGCCGAGTGTTAAGGTAAATTTGGTAAGACGCATACCAAATTACAGCGGCTATTGAAATAGATTAAAAAAACTAAAAAAACATGCTTAAGTAGTAAGTAGTGGATAAGGACTAAAAAGTTGAAAATAATAAGAATAAAGTCATTGACCAAAATAATTCCTCTTATGTAAAAAGGCGTGAGGTCCTTGATATCAGTTATCTTAACATCATTATGAAAAGTAAGTGGAGAGTACCCCACGCTTTTTTTATATGAGAGGAATTTTTTTGGTCAATGACTTTATTCTTATTATTTTCATCTTTTTAGTCCTTATTGCTACTTAAGAGTGGTTCTTTAGTTTTTCAAAAGTTTTTTTTATTTTTAACTTTATAGTCCATATTGCTACAGAAGACTAAAAAACACTACGAAAAAAAACTCTTCGATTTATTCATTCCCATGGGATGGAAGTTTATAAGAAATTATGGTGAATGAGATGCATGCCGGATCTTGGTGAACGGATCCCGTTCATTTTGGTCTTTCGCCAAAGCTGTGGGAAGAAATTTCACTTCCAGCTCATTTCCTCCCCTAACCAAAGAAGATGGAACACTAGCAACGACTGCCCAGGAAAAATCCAATATCTTTGCGCACCTATTTGCTGGAAATTCCACTCTGGATTCATCGGGAAAACAACCCCCGAACATTACACCTATTGACAGTCACATGCCCGAGATCACCTTTCGCCAACGTACTATCAGAAATATTTTGCTGGGTATCAACACCAACAAAGCCTGTGGATCTGACGGAATCCCGCCGATTGTTCTCAAGAAATGTGCCCCCGAACTAACACCTGTTCTTTGCAAGTTGTTCAACCACTCTTACAATTTGGGGGTATTTCCGTCCAATTGGAAAATTGCAAGAGTACAGCCAGTCCCTAAAAAAGGCAAAAAGGCCCTACCTAGCAACTACAGACCTATCGCACTGCTATCTATTATTTCAAAGGTCATGGAAAAAGCCATCAAAATCGAGCTCATGAAATATCTGGAAGACTCAGGAATTGTCAACGATAGGCAATATGGCTTCCGCCATCAGAGATCAACTGGTGACCTGCTCGCTTACGTCTCACATATATGGCAGCTATCTATTGAAAAGCATGGAGAAACTTTAGCTGTGGCATTAGATATCTCCAAAGCGTTCGATCAAGTTTGGCACCAGGGACTCCTCGCCAAGCTTCCGTCTTATGGCTTGCCCCCTCAGCTGTGTTCTCTGCTTGCTAGTTTTCTCTCAAACAGGTCTCTCCATGTAGTGGTCGATGGAGTTTCATCTGAAACTGTACTCATAAATGCTGGTGTTCCGCAAGGATCCATTCTCGCACCAACACTATTTCTACTTCACATCAACGACCTGTTGAAAGCAACTTCATGTCCAGTACACAGCTTTGCCGATGATAGTACCCTCCATACCGCTTTCTCTTCCAGGGCCCCTATATCAGCCCGTGAAACCAGAAATGAACGAGGAAGAAATGTTAATAATATAAATATGGACTTGGCAACAATTCTCGAATGGGGATCTAATAACTTGGTAGAATTCAATGCAAACAAAACACAAGCATGTCTTTTCTCTAGAAAAGCCGATCTCACTGTGCCTAACATAACTTTGTCAGGAGTAACCATACCACTGAAGCCATCCATATCGATGCTTGGTATTACTATCAGCAATAACCTTTCCTGGGAAAATCACGTGAGGTCCATTGCCAAAAGTGCATCCCAAAACTTGGATTTCTGTTTCGTGCCAAGAGCTATTTCACCCCAGTCAGCTGCTTATGATCTATAAGGCACAGATCCGACCTGTCCTGGAATACTGTTCCCATATTTGGAGTGCGGCACCTAAACATATCCTGAGGCTATTGGATTCTGTCCAAAAAAGGGCAATTCGTCTCGTCGGTGATGCCTCGCTTACAAACTCGCTCACTTGTCTGGAACACCGTAGAAAAGTTGGCGATTTGTCTCTATTTTATAGATATTTTCATGGGCGATGCTCTTCTGAAATATCAACAATCGTTCCTGCTTTGGCAGTCTCTTCGAGATTAACCCGTCAAGTTCAGTCATCACACCCCTTCGTGGTCACTTTGGAAACCTGCAGGACATCACTTTCCAAAGACTCGTTCATCCAACGAACAGCGAGGCTTTGGAACTCATTGCCTAGGGAGGTGTTCCCCGAGGCATACAACCTTCAGAAATTTAAGAAGAACACCAACTCCTACCTTCTTTCCCTAGGTTCCCACGATGTTCTCTGAACATTACAGGATATCCCTTTTCGTGGGAACCAGAACATAAAAAAAAAAAAAAAAAATCTGCGAGTCAACTATAAAGAATAGGGATATATCTTGATATTCAATATACATATTGTCATATTTTTTTAACTGAACCTTCATGAAAGCAATACTGAAGTAACTGTTGTTATACTTAATGTACAACATCCATGTTCTCTGCATAAATTCTGATTTAACATTAAGAACTTGGTAGGAATATGTCATGATATCTAATATACATATTGTCATATTTTCTTAAATGAACCTATATGAAAGCAATAGTGAACTAAATGTTGTTATACTTTATATTTCAATATACTAGATCCATGTTCTCTGTATAAAAATAACTTCTTATTTTAATATTGAATCAAAAATATAATATGATTTATTTTCACTTAAAATAAAAATGTCGAGTAAAAACTCTTGTATTGAAGAAGGTATAAGACATAAGAATTTGCATGATATTGATTTCAAATAGTGACCTTGAGAATGGATAATTTTAAACATCTCCTTGAAGAAATAGAAGAAAAAATATATTTATATTAATGTTCCCACCTGTATTATTCATTTACTCTCTAACACATGGGATGATTCATATATAAACATACAAATAGTTGAATATGTTTATTTTGGTCGAATAAAAAATTAAATGTTCACTGTTCATTCAAGGCATGACCTTTTGAAACTCACATAGAAGATGAGCGCTTATTGGATCATCCTTTTCGTTGTAGTAGAATCCTCTGTTGGTGAAATGTTCGAAGTCCTTTATACAAATATGTTTCAGAATATCCAAATCGAGAACAAAATAGGTAGGATCCGCCAATTGCCATATTCCACAGTGTTTGTAACCTGGAGAAAAGAATTAGAATAAATGTAATTAAAATAATAATTATTATTAGTACTGATAAAATTTCAATCATCTACACTCGCTTTCAATAAGATGAAGTTGACCAGTATATCTGATAATGTTATCTGTTATGGTAGTTATATCTGTTATGGTAGTATAATATAATAAACTGTTTATCTTTCAATTAGTGAGCACAATATAAATTATTCAAAGAATTAAAATTTTTACAAAATTACAGATGGAATTTACAATAGAATTAGTTTTAGCAATAGTAATAGCAGTAACAGTACTGAGGAAGTGAATAAACAGATGATATCACAGAAACTTTAACTCCGAAGAAGCTATCGCTTGTACGTGATTTCATATGATTTTGTGTACATGTGGTTTTGAATATGAAATAAGAAGTAAAGTATAATATAGAATATTTGGTAACAACAAACACATATCTCTACACACGTATGCCTATACACAAATATACACACAAATATTTATTTATTCGGGTAAGTATAATTGATAAAATTAGGAGTTTGGGAGTACAGACTTAAATCTTTAAATTGATAAAACAAGTGACGAATGTATTACTCTAAGAATTAGTGACTTTTAATAATGTTATACAGTTTGACATATGTTATTTTATTGGGAATCTTATCGGGGGTAATATCGTGAGGGCTGAGGGTGAAAATTCAAAAAATCAACATGAGATGCCACACAAACACTATTTTTGCCATCAGTCTGAGTAGCTGTTTAGCTGTTCACATTCTGTAGCTGTTCACAGGATATTATTCACAGTGCTGCCAATGGAAACTGTTGGAAATGATCAATGGACCATATGAAAATCCACTCATTTTACTCTCAAAGCATTAATAATCCTCACAAAATCCGCGCAAGGTTTTTCAAGAAACTGGAACTACAATGATATGATAAGGCTATACTGTACGTGAGACTCAAAAAAATGGAAGAAAGTGACATTCAAAAACTACTCCTAGCGCTTCTGATGGACGTTTGCATCGTCACTTCACACAGTTCAAACTTTTACCGCTAGGTACTTCGACCGTCTTCGTTTATATTGTTGACACAGCATTGTTTATTTTTTTCAAAATGATTCCGGACGTCATTGTAAACCAGTCATTCGCCATTCATATCATATGAACACTGTTGCCAGTTAGTGTTGACATCTACTAGTTCTGACTTTATCTGCCAATTTGGATAAAACGAGGTTCGTTTGCTTTCATCACTTTGAAATTGAATATCTATCGCAAACAACCTGAACATGTGCGAATTCAGAGCAAGTGTTGTTCAGATATACTTTTTGGCTACGACCTTTAAGGGATGATTACATTCAATTCAATGCCGTTGCTCTGGGAAACGCCATAGAATAGCAAAAGGGAGTGATTTTGATTTAATTCCGAGGAATCCACCATCCGCCTACAGCTGTTTTATAGTTTCCCAATCATGCAGGACGGCTATGTAGTCTTTCTCGTAATCGAAACCAAATCACTTGGTGAATTAGTACCTTCCGACAAAGGCTAAGTATGTGAAATACACAAAGCATAGATGCGACATCTATATTTTGCGAAGGGAAACTCAACCTACTAGCATGGAGTTCAAAGGCAGATAGTTTTCTACACGGTGATAGGTATCGAACGTTACCGAGAACTAGAAGCTTGACTTTTGATACCGTGAATTGGTATATACCAACAATTCGACAATAACTATTCGGGGGCGTCGTAGAGGGCAGCACTATGCATATACCTGCTGAGATCCCACTTTGCGACTATATTCCATGAACTGTCTTGAAACGCCGCATTTCGGCCTATTTTCAAGAATAAATTTTAATTTAACATATTCGAAACAGTTTCGAATGAAATAATTACGAAAAAATGCTTGAAGCGAGTAATGCTACCGAAAAGTCAGGGTTACGCCCCTTTCATGAAATTGAGCCCATGGCGCGCCGCCATTCTCGAAGCGCTATTATAAAAGCGCAACAAGAAGTCAAGAAGCTAGTCAGTCTGTGAAGAGTCAGTCTGCAGTCAGGCACTCTCGAGTTAATCTCGCTTACGCTACGTTGAGAAATCGTAATATTTTCCCCGAGAAGCAGTTTGGATAAACCGCAAAGGAATTCTCCGATTGGGATTTAATTTTGTTTCTTCGCAAATAGATAGCTACGCCTATCACATATGGGATTTTCTTTCTTTATGAAATTTAAAGGACTATAGCCTACCAAAAGGATTACCAAACTGCATTCTTCAGCAAGCGTCGTTACCAACAATAAGTTGGATATAAAAGAATTCAAAGTTCAATTCAAGTAGTCTACGGAACGAGGTAGCAGAGAAGAAATAAGAATTTTAGCAGCTGTTTTATTTTGGATGCCATTACCCTTTCCTTCGCTATTCGCTGGTGATTAGCCATGAGAGCCGAGTTGGAATTGGGGTGTCACCAGGAATAGAAGGTTGGCTTTTTTCAAGGTTTGGGGCCACGGAGCTTCATACTATGCATGTTTGAATAAGCAAACCTCGTTAGACGTCTCCGGAGGCGAGCGGGCACCACTTGTTCGGGGTTAGGATACCTGTGGTGAGTTAGGCGTGAAATATACGAGTAGAATTATAGTTACGCAGGGAATTAGGGAACCGTACGACTTCCGTCAGGTCCGCCTTCGAATGAAGAGGCATTGCAGGGTCCTGGAGTCGAGCTTGGTAGTATTATATGAATTTCAATTATGATAGGGTTTCGTGTACGAAGTTAGGAACCGAGAAGTCCCACTCGAACAGGAAGTTCAGTGAAGAGCAGCCTAATAATCATTAAATCAGGCCATTTGCCAGAAGTAAAGGTCACTGAAATTTTGTAAACGTATGAAAAGATCTTTTCTATAAATCTCAAGTAAATGCTAGTTATTCTGCTTTGAAATAGGATCGAAAAATTGGAGTTCAAATTATTTTAGGCAAATAAATCAATAGTCTATTTTTCTTTCTAGAACTTCTTTCACTTAATAATTATTTGATAGTAAGAAATATTCTTTCATCTAATAGTTGTCATCTCCCTGATCATAAATTTTATATTGATATTTTGGAGCTTGCGTTGTTGTTTAGTAGTTACCAGCCCCCTCTGAGATCGAGCTGGCCGGAGGTCGAAAAATTTGGTAATACTTAACGTGAATATATTTTCATTAAAAATATAATATATATTTTTTTATAACAATGCCCCTCCCTAATAGACAGAACCATAAACAAGTAAAAATATTCGAGTGTTATATTTCTGAGGTTTACCCATCAAAATTTGTACCAATTGAATCAGCCGACTCCGCAGAGCATTAAAAATGCCTCGGAATTGTGAGGTCTCGTCTTGTTGTTCTATTTATGACATACATGCACATGGACATTTCTTTGTGTTTAGGATGTATAGGTAGGAAACAATCTCAAATTCGATTTTTTACGATGGCAAGCCTTTATGCTATTGTTGTTCAGAAGTTAACATGCGATAAATTCCTCTAGCGTGAATTATCTCCGATTAGAATGATTCCCGAATTGATTAATACTGAATAAAAAAATGCATTGTTTGAGTTTTCATCATTAAAAAGTACGACATTAGCTTTTGTTGAATTATCGTATAAATTGTTTCCCAATTCCTAGAACTCTTTCCATTTATGAATTTCCTTTGCAGCTTCCAGAATATTTTCAGTGGGACTTTTATTGAATCCATACATATTTTTACGAACATGAATAGGACTGAAACTCAGTTTTTTTAAATGGAATACCTTCATTGTCATTACTGGACAAACGAAAATCCGCACGTCACAAGAGAAATGTGATTTTAAGATTAGTTCCAACATAGATGCCTAAAAACCCTGGTGTATTCACTGATTCGATTTTGTTTAGAATTTTTGGGGGACAACAAATGAAAAACGTTAAATTCTGCTTAGAACTTCATTAGTAGATGGCACGGTTAAGGAATATTTGTTGTTTGTGTCACGCAAAATGTCAAACTTTAAGCCTATGAAATTTTATTTTTCTGTCAACATTACTTCATGCAAAAAATTGTGAATTGATCGTTTACAAAGATTATAGTTCTACGAACAAGATCCCGCTCAGAACAGTTGGCGAAAAAATGAGATGAAATCCTTGAAACTTACTACAATGTTTACATCTGTCTGTCAAAAATCATATTTTTCTTGAAGTCTAAGCAATTTTTTCAAAGTGATTTCTTCTCAAATGGCCTTTTGGGATCATGGAAACCTCCACGAAGGAATGAGAAAAGGTAGGAGAGTGGACTGATGTCTCTAGATGATGAATTAACTTGAAAATTGAGGGGATTGGAAAATGTTCCCGATGACATTGTTTCATTAAACTTTCCGATACAAACTATTACCAAGCCATTCACTGCCCATCTCTGCCAGACTATTACCTCTCTAACAAACTACTGATATGAACAGAATCAGAGAGTTCATTGTAGATATCATAAAATCTGTTGATGAAATTGAGAAGTCGGTTAATCCTGGTGTGCGACAGTCTAGGCTGCTTCCAGCTATCTCAGAATGACTTCTGCGGAAAAGGTGAGCCCTGCTAACAAAAGTGAGGGGAGGAAACAATAATCTTAATGCTTCTTTTTTATTTTTCAGTAACACCCCGCATGAGATAATCGGAGAAGGAAAGCGATCTAAATCAATCAGTTGTTCGGAAGAACAAGGCCTACTCCCAAGATCGATAAGGCTAATGACTATGATTAGGATAATTATAACTTTTTAATAAACACAAGAATTTCACAAGTAAGCGTGGACTTTTCATTCTATGAAGATATCTTCATTTTGGCTAGGGAATTCCGAACCGCCATAGGGGGTCCCATGGCTCTTTGGAAGAAAATATCCACTATATTTTGAATTTTCCAATACTTTCAGTCAGAAGATTGTCATCTCATGGGAAAAATTTTATACAAAATGTATATATAATATAGACGTAATAATAACATTATTTGACTTGCTAGTTACTAGATACATTACAATCACAAGTTGAAAAAAATTATTACAATGGGCAAAGGTAGTTCAGAGAAGATTCAAATTAATTTATATATATACGAGTCATTTTACTAGTAGTGGAGTAATATTAGATTTTAGCTGTTGGAAGATTTAAAAAAACTCGCAATATCTCATTTTCATACCCAATATCGGCAAACTATAAGTTGTTTGATAGAGCTTCATTAGCTCCACAACTTTTACCCGAAAATTTTTTCTCGAGATGTACACATAAATAAAAAATAGGTGCTGTAAATTATCATTCAATAAATCTACCTTTACGACTGGCCACGCCATCGTTTTTCCAATGTCATATTCTGGTTCAGCGACCTCAAAAACCCCTATAGCATCAATTTGGGTAAAATTTGACTAACAAAATTGTTTTTCATTGTTTAAACAATTAATAAACAAGCAGCGCACGAATATAAGTTTATAACTTTTTTCTGCAAGCAATTTCTAAGTAATATCAGATGGTTTTAGGAAAATCCATGGAGTCCTCCAGGGTTCCAAAATAATGTTTTACTCCGCTATATGAAGGTAATTTGAGTTCTTGCGATAAGATAGTCGTGTTGTCTGCCAAAATAGTGAACACCTCTTAGTTTGTCCAAAAGCTGAGAGGTTCTTTCACTCAGATAGGATTCGAATCAATTGAAGCTTCGTCCTCTGAAGCTGTAGAGATGAAGCTTATGTAACAGTCAAAAGCTTTAGATATGTCGCAAAACACTTCCTTCAGACTAGAATATAGATTTTTCAGAAAGCGAAAGAGATTGCATCTCCCGTCCTTTTATTGGTTTGAAAGCTAAATTAAGTAATTGTATGTAATTTACAGCACTTCATAAAATTATTATACGCTCCATCATAAGATTTTTATCATGAGCAAACAGGGACAGAAATACATAAGTACCAACTCGGTGGAGCCGTATCAATAGAAAATTAACCATACAAAATAAATTGATACGTTTCATAATTAGAATTATTTCGGAATACCTCTCGAAAATCTTATATAACACTGACATAAGTACATGGAATAGTTTGTTCTAAAATATGTTACATCGATCGTTCAACCTCAAAATATTTCACAACGAATTGACATAACCTTAAAGGCGACAAAAGCACAATCACAGAACGGATCAGAGACACAAATCACAAAAACACCCTGTGTGGTCTGTAATTGCAGTTTTACTGAATTATGACAAGAAACGACGTTGGCGCCATCTGAAACTCTATCAAGTGGGCTGGTGTCCCCCAGTTTGTCCCAATATTTTCCATGGTTTTTAGACATCTTAGTTCCAACGTTTTTTGTTTATAGGCCAGTAGAGATAGACATGATTTTCCCAAAATTTTATAATAATTACAAAAGTTATAAAACTTCAGTAGAGTGAAGAGTACGTTCAAATGATAATTAGTCTGATTTTGCAACCCTTTTTTCTGAACGGAAGATATTAAAAATCAGGATTTAATGAATTTTCACATTATTAGCGCGGAAAAATTTGCAAATGTTCTGCAAACTTTCGATGTTTTTAAAAATAGCAATTTACATCCTCTGATAAATTTGCAAACATCCAAACAAGAGTTTTTCATATTTCAACACTTTTGCTGACTGAAGATTCCCGTTATTCCCCACTGTTTATATATAGGTATATATATATATATATATATATATATATATATATATATATATATATTTTCGGGTTGTCGATCAGGTTATCGACGCTCTTTTGCAACTTTTCCTTGGGTGCGCGCAACAGTCCTATTGAGGATAGTTGCCGAATATTCTCTTTCTGTGTTTTCGTTGAAGGATCTTTAACCTTGAAAGTGTTCAATGGGGCGTTAATGAAGGGTTGTGCGGGGGTGAGGGTAGAATGTAGGATTCGGTTGGAGAAAGGAGTGGGCAGTGAAAGGAAACGCTTTGAAGATGAATTGAAACTGTTATGCATAACACACCGGAAAGTGTACTTTGGGGGCTTTGGGGTGCTGTAGAGGGTCTGGGTTGAAAATGGAGGGTTGTGCTCATCAAGACTTTTGATCAGCATACCAAATACTATCTTTTTGCAGAGTTTCAGCGAATTTAGCCGAGAGCCATTTTCCATAAGGATTTTGCAGGGTTCTTTGTCTGGTTGCTCGATTAACGTGAAATTTGGCAGGAGTATATAGTTCTCTTAACAACGCATTATGGAATTTTTGGTAGAGAAAAAAACAAAATGGCGGCTCCAAAATGGCGGACAAGATTTGTGTTTATAGTCCGATTCGATTCAAAATTAGTATGTGGGGGTTTTCGGCGTCGAAGATTATGGTTCGATTCTATTCAAAATTATATTATTTTTTAAGTGATTCCTGAAGACCAAGTATATTAAGCCCAAGGAAATTGTTTGGCTAAAACACATAAATTTATTCGAATTTTTGGAATTATACTTCCAGTTCATATAATCAGCCAACATTCAATCAGTGCAGTATATTACTGGTTGAAATTGTTAATATTATTTCAATAATTCAATATGATTTTCATAGAAAAAAAATAACAATCGTTTTTGTAGTAATGGAAGTAAAACAGAAGAAATTGCAAATCTGTACTCTTCAAAAATGGAAACTCACCTCTTTTCTTACACTCGTTGTACAAAATTGTGAGCTCCTCCATTCTGGATATTTTTCTCGTTACCAAGTTCATCAAGTTTCCGAAGGGTATCGATGGTTCGAAATAAGGAATATTCCGCCGTTTCCAGTACAAAAAGTTCCATTTGTAAACAGCTATGAGGATTAGTGTTAATAAGGCCAAGAGTACCACTAGATTGTACAAAAGCGTTCCCAAAATCATTTCTGAAATTACATAAAAAATACAAACTTAAAAATGCAACCCATCCAAACCTGATCAAGAAAAAACTGTACGCATAAGGTCAAAGCTTTTTGTTTACACAGCGTGTCCTTATAATTAAAAAAAAACATTTTTTTACAAGCTTTTATTTAACTTACAATTTTAGTATGTTAGTTTGTTTGTTTAGGTCAAATCTTGCGAGCTGAATTAGAAGAACTTCTAGTGGTCCGATTAACTTGAAATTTGGCAGGTGTTAATAATTCCGGTGACAATGCATTATGATATTTTTGTTAGAGGAAAAAAACAAAATGGCAACTCCAATATGGCGGGTCGATATAGCTCTTCAACCTCTCCGTACCTCGACCTGTGAGGTATTTTGTATATTTCCCTCCGTCTATTCAAGACCCGGGATTACGAGACTCCTTGCGAAGCGTATCATTTTCCTGAGAGCTAAGATCTCGATGTCTGAGGGCGTTAAAGTAACTTGAGCCTTTTGCAAAACAGCGCTTGGCAGTCGCAAAGCAGGTGTTCTGCAGTTTCAGCGAAGTTCTCGCAGTAACGGCACTGTCTAATCAATCAATTTTTTCGAGGTGATACCTCAGAGGACAATCTCCGGTGAGCAGTTTCACGTCTTTCTTTTCAGCTTCCAGTGCCAAAACTCTTCGTTGATGTGGGCTTTGGAAAGACCACAAAGGGGTTTCGAGCAAGAAAATTCAGTGTTTGCGCCTTCCTTGGCAAGGCTGTTCGCTTCTTCATTGCCTTTGATTCCTTTTGTGACCTGACACCCACTCAGAGTAACCTGATTGTGCGTAGCCAATTGTCTTAGGGAGAGTTCTCAGTCCCAAGTCAGTCTGGACTCACAAGTGTGTTACTTTAGAGCTTTTAGTGCTGCTTGGCTGTCTGATAGGATATAGATCTTTGCCTTCCTGGAGCCTCTTCCAAGGCATTCTTGGGCGCAAATTTCTATAGCATGAGATAATTGTTGGGGCTTCGCCTAGGGATTCTGAGAGCCTAAAATTAGGACTCGTTACTCCCATTCCAGCCTTTTCGTCCATTTTAGGACCATACCGATTCATTTCTTTCTAGTTGAGGCCCGTTCGTTGTGAATATATGCTGGTTGTTTATAACAACTTCATAATTCACTTCAAACTCGTGCCTAGCTGGCATGATATCTGATAATAGGAGTGAAAGAATTTTGTATTTCGTTCAAAATTATTTTTATTTTTAAAACCGCAGCAGAGCGCTTCAGACTATATAATAGTCATCTTCATTGCTTACTCGTCAGGTTTACAAGAAGTCCATCAAAACTGTTTTCAGTTTGTATAAAATAGGTAAGAACCTTAAGTACATATAACCGGTTAAAACATTCCTTGAAAAACACTCATGTGTTATAAGTTGGTGTAATCCATTATTTTAAATTATATTCCACATGGTTTCATAGAAGTCAATGTGGAAATAATGGATTACACCAACTTATAACACTTGAGTGTTTTTTAAGAAATGTTTTAACATGTTATATGTGCTTAAGCTCCTCACCTATTTTATACAAACTGGAAACAGTTTTGATGACTTCTTGTAAACTGACTAAGCACTGAATATGACTATTATATACCGAAAGCCTCTGCTACGTTTTAAAATAAAAATAATTTTGCACAATACAAAATCTTTCACTCTATTCATTACGTGCACACAGCTCCAAAAACTTCAATTGACATTGATGGCTGAGGAGAATATTTTCCAGAATCTTCAGATGTCCAATCAGATTTCCAGCCTTTAAGTTTGATGCCTGGTGCAGTCTGAAGCCCCTTTTTGACGTTTCTCTCATAACACACAAGTGCAGTGGCAGAAGATTCAGTATTACCTCTAATGCTGAAGCGGGGCACGTGAATATTGCCCTTGTGATTCCCAGACAGGCAAACCGCTGCACTTTCTGCAGCTTGATTTTTGCCGAGTGCTGTTGAGTTTTTTGCCACCATACTAATGAGGCATATGTGACCATGGGTTTGATAATCGTTTGATATAACCAGTATTTCATTTTCGGCTTCAAACCCCATGTCTTGTCCAGGTTGCCGCTGTAGCCTTGGAAAGAATATTGACTATTCCATGTTAGTCTCTGGTCGATTAAGATGCCCAGGTATTTGCCCTCATTGGAAAAAGTTGGTCGAGTGTCATTCAGGGTTGGGGCTTTCAGTTCATACTTACGCCTCTATGTGGATGGATCCAGCACTGTTTTGCTAGGATTTACATTTAGTCTGAATGCGATTTGATATTATCCCGTCATGCTTGCCCCTAATAGGACCAGGTCATCGGCGTATTCTTGAGTCGTTATTCCAGTTTCATGTAGCTTCACTTGCAGTGACCACAGCAAAGGCGATAGAACCCCACTTTGGGGACAAGCTTTTTTCGCTGTCATTCTGACCGTTTTCTCTCCAAGAGCAGCTACAATGATTAGGTTTTTCAGCATTGCATGTATCCATCTGGTCGTGAGGTGTTTATATTCCTTTCCTCTAGCGATCTGTTGATGGAGTCATGTGAGGTGTTATCGAAAGCACCCTCTATATCTATGAACGCACATGGAGCCATTTCTTTGGCCAAGTATGTCTTCTCAATGCTTTCAACTAAGCATTGTAGAGCAGCATTAATCGTTGATTTGCTGGCTTGATAGGCGAACTGTTTTTTGTGGAGCGGTCTGTGCAGAAGGCTTTTACTTCTTATATAACAATCTATGATTTTCTCCATTGTTATCAGGAGAAAGGAGGTAATACCGATGGGGCGATAAGACGATGGACGTCTCCCAATCTTTGGTATGAACACCACTGCAGCCTTCCTCCAGGCATTCGGTATGTGACCGGAAATGAATCTGGCCTTGAATAGCCTTCTCAAGGAGAGCTCTATTCTAGCTCTATTTTCCTAACTTTTTTCCTAATTTTGGATAGCTTGGCTTGGCTATCGTGGGGCCTTAAGTAGAGTCAAATCGCTAGAAGGTCTCCTTGTTGAAGAACTAGACTGTACTAAATTAACAGGCACATGACCATGCAACATTAAATGAAATGAACAGACTCAGAAACCTGTACAGCGAAAAATAAAAAATAAATTAATAGTACAATTTTTTTTAAACAAGATTCTATTTTAATGGTCTAAAAAAATAAAATGAACATTAAATTAAATCAACCCCATCAATTTATTACATTATACAATTTATATTATATAAAAGCTTGTCGCGAGATTTACCTGTGTAAATAAACAAGAATGCAATATGTAACTTGATCTTGACACAAGTAATTCTATGTATTCATTTCATAAAATAAATTCACACATGTAAATCTCGCGACAAGCTTTTATATAATATAAATTGTATGATGTAATAAATTCATGGGTTTGTTTTTATTCAAAGTTTATTTTCTCCTTTTTAGAGCATTTAAATAAAAGCTTATTTAAATTTTTTACTACTATTAATTTATAATTCCGCATCGGAGCTGAACATTAATTCTGCATAATATCGCGCGAACCAATTATACATTATATGTCTTTGATATTAGACTGAACTATCTCCAGATATCATGTTTTTGTGAAATTGATGATCAAAGCACTATCTTTTTGCGATTTTGTAGTCAGTGAGTTGATAGGTTTGTTGCGAATGGATCAATTCCAAGTATCATTCGACGACTATTGTATTTTAATATTAAACCATTTCCAATAATGTAATTGTATTGCCAGGAGTAGGTATGCCCTCCAAAGCTGATCGATCCATATTCTACTGATCAGGATAAGCACGCTTATGTTTATCATACTCATTTTGTTTGTATCATACTCTAATTGTTTGGGATTGGATCACATCGGACAATGTGGCACTGTGTGACAATGCTGGCACTATCACGAAACCATTTTAAAAGTTACCTTCCCAGACAGCACTGGATATTCCATGCATATTCATAAAATATTATTTTTGGGAGATTGGAATATTCTTAACCCTTAACTGGTATCCTGGGGTGTTTCGGCACCCCACTAGTGATGACTCCGCAATAATAACATACTTTTAATCAACTTCGTGATTTGTTGTTTCAAGTATTCTCCTGAGTTGGTGATATCTCGGGAATCATAGTGAACTTTATTGCAAAAGTCAACTAGTTTAGAAAATAAAGAGTGATTGGGGTGTGCAACTACCCCACGATACTATTTGACGTATATGGACTGTAAAAAATGAATCGCCGTCATATGAACGGGGCTGAGCTGGAAAGATTTGCCGCAAGGTTTGGTGAAAGTGATAGCGAGGATGACGTACCAGACAACTTCAGAGAAGAGGACAGGGACCTCAGTGATGCTCCTAGTGAACACAACGACCATGAATCCGAATCGGACATAGAACTTTGCTCTGACGCAGAAATGGAACAAGAGCCAGATGATGCAGAAATGGAACAAGAGTAAGATGATGCAGAAATGGAACAATAGTCAGATGAAGAAAAATGGAACAAGAGCAAGATTCAGGTCCTGGCAACTACTACTATGGTCGTAATAAATACAAATGGTCGAAAAATCTACCTGCACCATCTTGAAGGCTGATATTCCAAATGAATATCTGCCAAAAAAAAACTCGCCCTCTTCATTCTTCTGAGTTTGCTTTTACATTGACATTGGTATCGTATGTGCCAAAAAAAAACAAGAGTGTTGTTCTGATTTCGTCTATGCATCACGACAAATGATTAACCGAGAACTTGCTTTTGTTCTGAGATCATACAGTTTTTTAACTCTACTGAAGGCGGTGTGGATTCATTAGACCAAAAATGTGATGTTTACTCCTGTCAGAGGCGAACCAGACGATGGCCTATGGCAATATTTGGTGCGATGCTGGACATCTCACAAACAAATAGTTATGTGCTTTTGAAGGACGCAATGTCAAACCTAAATATGAGACGGAGGAAATTTACTATTACGTTGGGAAGATCACTCTTACATGAACATTATAAGTACTATATTGGGTGAGAAACCTAGCAATGATGATGGAAAGCAACCAGCAGGACAAGAGAGGAGATACGAGCGATGCAGTTTATGCCCTAGAAAAAAGACAGAAAAGTTAAATCCAAATTGCCAAAAAGCCGTTTGTTAGGACCATTCGCAACAAGTGGTGCAGGTTATTATTATTATTATTATTTTTATTATTATTGTTATTATTATTGTTATTATTATTAATATTATTATTATTATTATTATTATTATTACTATTATTATTATGTTTTAAAAAGTACCAGTCAGGCCCTTACTTCCGAAGCTCCGACCCATTCGGAAGGGCGCGCTGGTTACATAAACCAATGACCTCTCCCCACACCCGTGAGGTGAGAGATCATTGGGTCCGTGAATCATGTGTCCTGAGCAGACGTAACGATCCGAGAATGACTGCCTTCTGCATGCGGCCGGTTAGAGATTCTGCCGATTTACGGCATGCCGGTATAATTTCCAGGTTTGAGAGTAGCGTTGGCATCATTCCACCAAGGGCCCCTATAATCAGAACCACTATCTTTACAGAATGGTCTGGATAGAGTCTGCGGAGCTCGAAGAGTAAATCCGATACTTCGTCCGTTTCTCGTCCTCTTTTCGCACGATATTCGTCTCGCCCGGAGCCGAAAACTCTATGACGTATATCGTTTTCTGCTCGCGGTCGAAGAGGACTACATCAGGCTTGTTGGCTTGTATTTGCCTGAGGGTGGGGAATGAGTAGTTCCAATAAATTCGGCACTTCTCATTCTCCACAACGGACTCAATATCCCCCGGAGCGTAGGGCAGCACCGGTGTCTCATCAATACCGTACGAGTGTCGTAAATGATAATACAGCACTCGTAACGCCGCGTTATGACGATGGATATAGGCTGAGATCGCATATGCTGTACATGCTGACAGCAAGTGCATGATGG
The DNA here is from genome assembly GCA_018342105.1 of Gonioctena quinquepunctata. Classification (NCBI taxonomy): domain Eukaryota; kingdom Metazoa; phylum Arthropoda; class Insecta; order Coleoptera; family Chrysomelidae; genus Gonioctena; species Gonioctena quinquepunctata. The sequence goes on along the minus strand of JAFIRS010003969.1, from coordinate 20,001 downwards.
TCTCAGGCGCTCCACGGCAGGCCCTGCATCTCGTGTCAGGGACCTCTATACCCATCACGCGGCTTCGGTAGACGAGAGTGTTGAAAACACCGTCCTGGCAAGCCATGATGAATCCCTCAGTCTCCGACTTGAGTCCACCTGACCTAAGAAAAGCAAAGGTCAGCCTTTCGGATAAGCCGTGGTCTTCAATATGTTTGTAGAAGATTCCATGCATCGGCTTATCCTTGTGGAGCTGCAGATGTACAGTATTCTCTGCAGCTTTTATGTGGACTCTCCTTCGAGCGGGCTCCAACTCGGTGATAGAGTCTTGGATATCCCGCTCGGTGTCGAATACAAGACCGAGTTCATCGGCTGCACGGATTGCTGCCTTAAAAAGAAACGCTCCTTTCCCTGCAATCTCATGGTCTTTGACCATGCAGAGAAGGGGATCCAAGCTCCTGATGACTTTACAGGCTCCATCCAACACCATCCTGTTGTGTAGACACTCCAAACTCAGAAGTCCACGGCCTCCTTGTTTTCGGGGAGGTACAACCGTGGAACGGACGATTTCGGATGCAAACTACGATGTAGGTGCATCATTTTGCGACAGTTCTGATGACCAGATCTGCCGGAGTTTCTGCTGATACTTGCCGCGGAGAGCGTTTTTAACCGCCACTACCTCTTGGGTGCAACGTTGTTGCACTCCTAGGTAGGTATACGCCTCTCCGGCATCCAGATGGCGGAGGATACTTCCATCTACCAGCTGCGCGTCCTCTCCATAATCCTCGCATCGTCCTCTTCTGAGATGAACCAGTGCACATTTATCCATCCCGAATTCCATACCGATAGCATGCGTGTACTCTTGCACCACCCTCAGAGATTGCTGGAGATCTCCCTCACCCGAGGCATAAAGCTTCAGGTCATCCATATAAAATAAATGGGTGACCTTATGCCTTCGGTCTCCGGGGGCACCACAGTTGTAACCACGGGTTTTTCTGAGCGCAACGGATAATGGCATAAGTGAGATGCAAAAAAGGAGGGGGCTGAGGGAATCCCCTTGGAACACCCCTCTCCTAAAGATAACCTGCTCCGTTTGGACTTTGGCTCCACCTGATGTTATGGTGAAGCGAGTCTTCCAGAGTGGCATCAACTGTTCAATGCATCTCACTATTTGATCGGGTACCGCAAGGCATCTGAGCAAATGCAAGATCAACTCATGCGATGTTGAATCAAATGCCTTGCGGTAATCGATCCAGGCCATCGAAAGGTTGCGCTTATACTGCACGGAGTCCTGCGTGATACATCTATCGATCAGCAGGTTCTCCTTGCAGCCAGCAACACCTTTCTTTGACCCTTTCTGCTCATATATCCGTTCGTACACCGTGTCAACTGCGAGGAGTATTCGCGTGTACAAAATGCGCGTAAACAATTTGTAACACGTGTTCAAGCATGTTATCGGTCTGTAATTCTTGGGAACAATTTTCGGGGGATTAGCACGGTTCGCCCTCGACAAACCAAGCCGGAATCTGCTGCTCTCCACTAAGCCACGAGTCGAAAACTCTGGCTAAGTGGTGGTGGGTACTGGGGAACTTCTTCCACCACAAGTTGCACAACCCGTCTGGGCCTGGAGCAGCAAAGTTCTTCGAGCCCTGTAGAGCTTTCCGAACTTCTTCCGGGGTTATCGGTTGGCGCAGTTCAATGGGATGAGGTTGCTGAAACCTCCTACAGAAGGCTCCAAACTGCGTCAGGGCTGGAGTGTCTATGTTGAGTGGCTGCGGATATTCGTAAATCTCCTTCCAGAAGTTTTCCACCTGATCAGCGGTCGGCGGGTTTTCCACAACAAGCGGCGGTTGCTGGAATAAGCGGGAGGGTTTCTCGCGGAACTGTTTGTTTTCCGCGATTCCTCTCGCTCGCCGTACTAGTGACTTTTGGCAGCCACTCAGCATTCGTATCCTATCAAGGCAGTGTTGTTTAATGGTTAACAGCACTCCTTGATTCAATGTGTGATGGACTCGTCGCAACTTAGCTGCGATTCGCCGCACCGTTAGCGTAAATGGCCTATTGGCCACTACGTAGTCCATCACACATTGGATACGAGATGCGTGTTGTCTCGCCGACTTGATTTTGGCTTCCATCTTTTGTATGCGTCTCTCATGCTTTCTAGTCGAAGACGCATTATTCTGCGTATCCGCACGGGAAAGCATAAGAGCAGCATCGTATACGGCGGTGTTGATTTGCCAGATGTCAGCCTCTTCTGGAAGCGCTTCACGAATTTCCGCATCCACTCGAGCCAGATCTTGAGGCTTCAGGGGCTTCAAAGTGCGGAGCACCCTGCGTGTTCTGATAATCTCTGTTGGTGGAATATTGATACCTGCCACCTCTTCGGCTGGTTCGACTCGTGGCACTTCTGCCACTTCGGCCACTTCGTTAACCTGCCTAGGAGGCGGTCTCACATAGCCACGGCTACGAAGGTGGAGATACATAATCCCGTAGATTTTGTGAGGAAAATGCAGCATACTCTGGGTGTGCCACGCACCACAGAGCATGCATTCGCGCCATGTATCCCCTTCGGCCGGGCTCGCTACTCTCATAGCAACGCAGAAGGCCGTCTCTCATTTCGTCTGTCCACTCAGAACGTTGTCCATTGCGTATGTCGTCATTAGGCTGTCCATCGATTTGGGCCCCACCACCTTGCCGTTGACCTCCATCCGGATGAGGTCGGTTGTGGGGCCCTGTCTCTTACTTCTAGGAACCAGAGTATGATCCTGCGAGGGGTTAGCCTAGCAGAGACACGGCCGACACCAGAGGAAGTGTTTGCCTTTTCCTCCCGGATGCGCTTAAGCTGCCGGTCCGATTTTGCATCCTAGGCTGGGTTAAGTGGTGGCGCCACTCACCAAGGTCATTGCTGGTGTTGTTTGACCTACCCTGCTTATTTATTTTATTATTATTTTCGTTTTTAAACACTACCAGTCAGGCCCTTACTTCCGAAGCTCCGACCCATTCGGAAGGGCGCGCTGGTTACATAAACCAATGACCTCTCCCCACACCCGTGAGGTGAGAGATCATTGGGTCCGAGAATCATGTGTCCTGAGCAAACGTAACGATCCGAGAATGACTGCCTTCTGCATGCGGCCGGCTAGAGATTCTGCCGATTTACGGCATGCCGGTATAATTTCCAGGTTTGAGAGTAGCGTAGGCATCATTCCACCAAGGGCCCCTATAATCAGAACCACTATCTTTACAGAATGGTCTGGATAGAGTCTGCGGAGCTCGAAGAGTAGATCTCGATACTTCGTCCGTTTCTCGTCCTCTTTTCGCACGATATTCGTCTCGCCCGGAGCCGAAAACTCTATGACGTATATCGTTTTCTGCTCGCGGTCGAAGAGGACTACATCAGGCTTGTTGGCTTGTATTTGCCTGAGGGTGGGGAATGAGTAGTTCCAATAAATTCGGCACTTCTCATTCTCCACAACGGACTCAATATCCCCCGGAGCGTAGGGCAGCACCGGTGTCTCATCAATACCGTACGAGTGTCGTAAATGATAATTATTATTATTATTATTATTATTATTATTATTATTATTATTATTATTATTATTATTATTATTATTATTATTATTATTATTATTATTATTATTATTATTATTATTATTATTATTATTATTATTTTATTATTATTATTATTATTATTATTATTATTATTATTATTATTATTATTATTATTATTATTATTATCATCATCATCAATTCTTGGGTGTATTGTGTTTTGGTAGAAAAATCACGCTAAGAATTGAAGAAATCCATGATATTTTTGAAAAAAAAACACCCCTGTCAGTTTTTTTACTATAAAGTGAAAATTGTGTTTTTTGCTGCAGACGTCAAGAGCGAACCCTGAAGGACAAGCCTGCACTAGCGACTCTTATTCACACGACATTTCAAGTGATTTTTACAGCCTCCAAAAGAATATGGATTTTCATTTTGCTTTTGTGTAATACTTATACGAAAAAATTTTTTTTCTGTTAATTCAAATTTTAAATCAAATTTTTTGTGTTTCACAGTTTTCATAATAATAACTTTCCACAACATTAAAACATTTTTGAAAAAGTCCTGAGTTTTCTTTTGAAATTATAAATATTTTTATTGGGGTGTTGAAATACCCCACAATACCAGAAATGTTTCGGGAAAACACGATACCAGTCCAGGGTTAAATGGGCTAGGGATATACATATTTTTTTTGGAAAATTCCTAGAATGTGCTGGTGGGGAAAATTTCAGATATTCCTTGAATATTCCATGAGGAATATTCCCGGAATATCCAGAATATTCGTGATACATTCTCCCGAAAATATTCCAGGAATATGCATATTGGAATATGCTAGAGGCATGTGAATATTCTGGGAATATTCCATGTATATTCGGAATATACTCTTCTCTTTTCGAATATTGAGAGAATATTCTAGGAATATTCCGTGCTGTCTGGGTTATTCTATTTTGAGTATAGTGATATAGTATGCACATTGTAAATATAGTTATAGATGTAAGTATAATTGTTGTATATATTTATTATCTCATTAAATGTTGTATGTTTGTTCTGTTGATTAAGAGTTCATAATTTGGTTATCACAAAAGTCATCCTGAACTACCAACCCCCTTTTAAGGCTCCTCAGGCAATATAGTTTTGACAGTATGTTCTGCTTAACTATGATGTATTGTTTCAATCAGAAATCAGAACCACACACCACCTTTTTTTTCTCCTCCATCAGAAATGTTCAAACACATTACCCAGCTGTATCAGTCGCCTTATCGCCGAATCCAGATAAAATACCGGATTGAAGTAAATTTGAAATTATGTGCGTCACGATAACAAAACGCAATGGTGCTTGTTATGGTTAGTCATAGTTTTTCAAAACAATGATTCGGTTCCATTCGATTATAACTTTAGTAAGTCCATAAAAAAACTTTATATGTAATCACCATTTGAAAAATTCCGATACGAACAAACCGCTAAGAAACAAGTAATTTAATTACTTATATTTCCCGGAGGATAAGGAGAGATGACCACGCATAGTTGGATATAATGTATTACTTCGGCTGTGATGTACCGAGTTATTCACTATAAATTACCCCTTATCATCGTTTTTACTGCCTATAGAAAAAAGGAATGTGTGGTTATGACTGAATTTTGATAAAATGCTATCAAAAATACAGTAGCGTGCAGATTTCAGGGGATCATTTTTTTAATGGACTACCCTGCATATTATTGAAATTTTGAAATGATAATTTTTTCCTGATTTCATACCGTTTTTGAGTTATTAAACGTCGAATAACGTGTTATTGTAGAATACCTATCCTATGAAAGTTAAAATTTTCAAAGTAAGCTATGAAAATGACAACTATATTTTGTTTGTTTAGTGACTGATGAGTCATCCCTTTCTACGGCAGGAGTTTTCAATAGGAAAGATCGAAGGTCGTTGGAAAAAAAGGGTAACAGAAAAAGATTGGCAAAACAAATGAAGAAAACGGGAAGAAAGACTATTGGCGTTTGGTAAGGAATTTTTAGAAATAAAATTGTTGGCCCAAGACAGTGCGGCTTTTAATGCCCCTCCCCCCCATGTTAACTTTTGAACGGTTCGACGTAGAACAATGGAAAAAAAAAGTTATTGAATGATATCAGCAATACAACTTTTTGAAATGAAAGACATTTTGATTGCCCGATAGATGGCGCGGAAGAGGAGGAACTTCAACTTAAAAATTTCAAATGATAAATAGAGTGGCAGATCGTTGAAAAGATAACTCGATTCTCTTTTCAACAACGTAGTTTTTTTTTCAATTTCGTTCATACCTTTTTTCACAATATGTATTTGAAATGTCAAGTATAACAAAATTTCAAATGCATATTGTGAAAAAATGTTCGAACGAAATCGAAAAAAAAGGAATGGTTGCTATTCAAAATTTTTAAGTTGTTGTCTGTCATTTCAAAGTTTTGGGGTGTGGACCATCGGGGGTAGTCCGTTCCTGACTTTGTAGCAAACAACTGACTCCTGCATGTAAGCTTATCGAAGGAATTCATTTGTTCAGTCAATCACCAAAATTAAGATGATTTTGAATATTCACTTTGGAAGTTATCAAAGAAAATCATTTTTCATTTTGTAACTTTGAGGGCCCGTAACTTGGTAACGAAAGCTTTTAGGAACAAAAGTTATTTGAGGTACTGGTGATATTTTGACCCCATCTATACATTCCCGGAAGGTAAAGAGGAAGTCCAGGGACACCCTGTACAATATACATTATTTTTGAAAGTACTGGCTAGTTGATTTCATCACTTTGTATATAATTCCATCCTCTCATAGAATGTTATTATTGTGACGGATGTAGGAGGATGTGTCAATGTCAACTATATATGTGTGCAATTGTTCACGAGTGAAAAATCAATCATCCTCTATTTTTCTACCCATAGGGGTGGATCATTTCATTCCAGATTGAAATATGATCAACTATGTGGTATACCCTATCTAATAAAAAAAGAATCATTCAAATCGGAAAAATTCAGAGGGTGAACGATCAATATCCTCTATTTTGCTACCCTTAGGGATGGTTTTTTCCGTTCAAATTCGAATGGGACCAACTTCGAAGTACACCCTATCCAATGTGAAAAGTTATGCGTGATCATAAATAAAGAAAATATACGCGTCGACTAGAGAACCTCCTCCTTTTTGATTTCGTCGGTTATAGTTTCACAAGTAGAACCGACGAATTACTGAAAAGCAAAATAAATGAACCTTGTTCATCGATATTGAGTTCTAACTATCTAGTAACTGATTTTGACTCGGCGCCAAACAAACAATTATCGAAGATCATTATCTATGAAAGGAGTCATCAAAACGCAGCCGTGCATCTCGCTGCCATCATTTTACGCTTCACCTAATTCAATTGCTAGTTTGTTTGGCGCCGACTCAAAATCAGTTACTTACATTAGTTTAGGAGCTCAATTATCATTTAGACTAAAAAGGTTTATATTAATTTTTGCTTTTCAGTTGATTTTTTCGTCGGTTTAATTTTTTGTTAAAAGTTTTTATTTTTTACTTCTTAGTTCCATATTTCGTCGGTTCAATTTTTTGTTAAAAAGTTTTTATTTCTCAATTTTTTGTGGCTAAAATCTACCAATTACTACCTACTTGTTTTTTGATTACTTCCAAAATACTTACTTACCCACCTTACTTCAACTATTACAAGTTAAATAATATGATTATCTACTTTTACTATTTGTTGTAATATAAATTATTTTCTTGTTCTGGTTAGTTTATTTCATTACTTTGTATATCATTCCATCCCTCATAAAATATACTGATTTTGACGGAACAAGAATAATGTCAGTAGCGATCTGTCATTGTCAACTACGTATGTGTGTGCTAATGTTCACTAGTGAAAAATCAATTATCCCCTATTTTACTACCCGTAAGGGTGGCTAATTCCTTTCGAAATCCAAATATAAGATATACCCGATCTATTAAAAAAAGAATAATCCAAATCGAAGAACCCAGTACAAAGTTATGCCTGATAGAATCGGTTAATGGACCAGAATTCAGAGGGTAAGTGATCGATATCCTTCATTTCGCTACCCTTAGGGGTGGATTTCATCTTTTAAATTCAAATGGGACCAAACTCGAAGTACACCCTATCCACTGAGAAAAGAATTATCGGAATCGGACGCCTCAGTAATGAGTTATGCGTGATCATACATAAAAAAATATGATGGAAAAACATAAAATATTCGAGTCGAATAGAGAATCTCCTTCTTTTTGGTTTCGTCGGTTGAAAATAGGTGAATTCGAGCTTGGAATGCCCTCTGGTCCGAAAATTTCCTTGTCTGAAAGATCCTTTTATATTTCTAGAATGCGTTAAAATACACTTTGTACCAAGGAAACCACCCGGAAATGTTTGACTTTTTACGAGCTGAAACGAAACCCTTGAAGTCGTGTAACCGATTTGTTTCGAAACATCGCTCAACGAGGGTTGGGGAAAGGCGGAAAGGAGTGATCCAGAGGCAGTGCCAGACTATGCCTACAACAGTGCATCCGCAGTGGAAGATACTGATGACGTATCCATCCCAGAATGTTCTAGAGAGCCTAGCATAGTTTCAAATTACATCCTGGGAATAGAAATGTAGCAACCCCTCATTCAACACTACTTCTGAGGTTCCAAGGATAATGCCAAGCACTACGAAATCAGTTGAGGCCTCATTTTTCAGTCCATCTCGGATTTTGATGTTTGTAAATGAGTTGAACTAATCAGCACACTATCAACATTTGAACAATATATTGCAATAAGAAAATGTGAAGATGAGGAAAACAAATTTAAGAGAAAAAAAATATTGCTGATAAAGGATAAATCAGATTGAGTCTGTCAGTTCGAAAATGAAACCACAACAGAACGCTGAGAAAAGAAGCAAGGGAGATGAACCAGATAGAGATGTGACCAGATAAGAGAATTGGATGCGGATAAATTTATTATGTTACCCGTCGCATCGAAGACTAGTTTTATTTCATTGTGTGCCAACTTTGGTTACATGAAAATTGTATCAAATTCAATGATGTGAATTCTAAATGTAGTAGGAAGTAGAAAAAAGAATTTAAAATCAAAATATGGAATCAACCAGAGTGGAATTCAAGGGTGAGATTTAGTACTGACATTACTTACCCCAGGAAATATGGCCAACAGTGATGTTTGAAAAAAATATCAATTTTGAGGTTGACGTCAGAAGAGTTTGTTTTATTTTCATTGATTATCAAATCAATTTTTCATTATCATGCATAATCGATCTTAGATCATTTCGATAAGAAATTTTGCGCGTCATAAATAAGTTTATAGATATTGTCAACCACCCACCTTCCTATCGAAGATATTTGGGAAATATCACTGAAAAGCGTCTGCTACAGCCTTATTTTTCTATAAATTCTTCTAGACTTTATTTGGCAGCTGGTGGAAATGTCTGTGGATGATTATGGCTGATACCAGCGACTCCATTCGATGATATTCATTTCAGCAGCATTTGGCGAATAATTAGGGTCGATTGAAGAACAAATTGCCACTCAGAGTAACCACACGCGCAATGTATGACAAACTGAATTTTTTTAAAATTGAAACTTACCTATGCAGAATTATAATCTAGAGGCCATAAACACATTATCGACACCAACAATAAATGAATTGTTCAATGGAAATCATGCACCTTTTGTAATCGATAATCAGAATGTCAAGATAAGGTGTACCAGATCATTGTTGGATATCATGCACGGCAATAGAGAATGATTGATTTATTTTTAGGCCGATTAGAAAACATAGATTGTTTTTCAGAAGACCATTATAATGATTACGACATGTCGTTGAAAATTGTAGACAAAATGTAGAAGGACTCAACAAGATAAAATACACTGAGAAAAAGTTTCTTACAAAATAAGTACACGTATGAATTCAGTACGATTCTAAATATTTTCAGATCCGGAAATATTGGGGCATCTTTGAATATTCTGCATTGATACCTGCCTCTCGGAAATCACAAGTTTGAAAATTTTAAACACGATTCGAAAAATGTCATCCTCATATGTTGTCACCTAAAACATTCCAAGTCCTCGGATGGTTCCAAGTATAGTAGAACCAGAAATCTAAGAAGGTCGTGAATCAATATTAGCCGACGACCCTCATTATTACATATTGTTCGAAATATAGATAAGCAATAAAAGTGTGCGTCCCTTCAAAGATTCCCAGGTCCGGATTAAAATATCTCATGAAATAGTTTGGCATTTTAATAATAGTGGGCTCTCCATTATTTTTGGCTTTTGTTGACAGTTTTGTATTTGAATTTATTTGATAATCAAAAATCTCCTGAGGTTGATTTAGAACCCTTGGTAACGATATGTTTAAATGTGCGTAAATAATAAAATTTACTTAGCTGGCCACCAGACTTTCAGTACTAATGGGCTATTAGCGAGATTATAGCGATAATGGTACATTTACGGTTACAAAATAAATTACCTACCAGATTTGGAAAACAAGACAGTTTTGAGAACTGACCGCTTTCCAATTTCAGAAATAAAAGGGGAAAAGTTTAACAACATTTAGTCATTACCTACCTAATATTCCGTTGTGTCAGTTGTGTCTATTTAGGAGTGTCTATTCGATTTTTGTGTCGTGAAAAATGTGGCGTCCATGGGTTCATCCTGAAGCTAGTACTTCAACTGGTGGTCGTAGTACCACTAGTCGACAAATGTTACACCCTCATGAGAAACAAATTGTTTTAAATATTTTTAATTCCCTTCTGGAACGAGGAATGTCCAAGGATCAAGCTGTGCAAGAAAGTGCTTCTTTAACAAAAACACGATATTCCACAGTGTTTGAAATAGTAAGTAACCTTATTTTGAAAAGAAAGAAACGAAAAGACTCTGGTGGTTCAAGGAAACTAGATGGCTGTGATGTAGATATAATTCGAAGAACAATATATGCCTTGTATAAAGAGCAAATTGTGCCTGAATTAGATATTTTAATGCAACGGCTTAAAAAGAATGAAACTGGTATCCAGTGTTGCAAAGAGACTTTAAGGAAGTCTCTTTTACAAAACGAATATAAATTTGAAAAACTATCTAGTAGCAGAAAAATCATAATGGAATCTGTGCGCCTTAAGAAATGGAGATTTGAATATTTATTGGCAATAAACGAATTTAGAGAATATGGTAGAACACTAGTGTATTTGGATGAAACTTGTTTCGATACACACGATATTCCAAACAAAAGTTGGGTAGACTCATCTGACTTGTGCCAAACTAATGCGCCGTCTAATAAAGGAAAACGCATTACGATAATTCACGCAGGAACCAAAAATGGTTTTATACCAAATGCGTTATCTTTATCGGCAAAGAATATTAAGGACTCTTTAGTCGATTATCATGATGATACTACAGCCGAATTATTTGAAGTCTGGTTCCAAAATAAACTCATACACTACTCAGATTTCACAGACCCTCTGTAGATCCTATAATCACCCAAAATATCATATTTAGATAACACAGTTTGCTATTCAGTACCAAATGCAATTTTTTGGGCACGGTCCTAGATGAAACTCTCAGCTGGGACGAATGCATTAACAGCATTTGCTCTAAACTAAATAAACATTACTTTGCCATAAACAACCTGAAAAGCTGCCTGAACGAAGATGGGCTAACCGCTGTCTATTATGCCCTCGTCTACTCGGGCATTAGTTACAACATCTTAGTCTATGGGCTAGCTACTTCCAGTAACAGAGTTTTCTTGGCACAAAAAAGAATAAACCGTTCTATGTTCAGACTAGACTATCGTGAGTCCTGTCGAGAGGTGTTCAGAACAAAGCAATTATTAACTTTCACAGGTATTTATTTATATAAACTATTAACATATATTCACAAGAATAAAAATAACTTTGAACTTAATAGCAATATCCACGGCTACCAAACAAGACAAAAAAATCAATTCAGATTGCAAAAGGTGAGATAGTCAAGTTATAAAAAATAACCAGACTACGCTGGTATGCAGTACTTCAACATTTTACCAAACAATTTGAAAAATATAACAAGCCTTCCCAGATTCAGAAACAGTCTTAAGTCGTTTTTGATCACGAATACATTTTATAATATTCAGGAGTTTTCCTCTCTCTGCAATATGAACTAAGACGAGCTGACAAATTCTTTTTTATCCTGTGAAAATTCATGTATTTTAAACATTCACTATGTATTTGTAATGTCACGCTAACTTACACTCCTATGTCGTGCATTATATATTACATATTACATATTATTACTGTCGCAATGTTACTTTTCAATGGTATTTTTAATTTAATTTTTATGACTTGTCAATCCGATGTAAATTGGTGATTTTATGATCAAGAAAACTATCTGTCTGTCTGTCATACCAAATATTCCACTCAACAGTATTATCGTCATGGATAATGCTAGCTACCACAGTCGAAGACTAGATAAAGCACCACATTCAAATGACACCAAAGCCACTATACAAGAATATGTTAAATAATTATATGTACTATGAGGAAAAGTACCCAAAAACAGTTACTAGGAATTTTACGCAGTTATTCGATAAAAAAGAAATATTTTTGTGATTCATTGGCTGAAAGCTTGGAACATACGGTGCCCAGACTTCCTCCTCATCACTGTATGTTTAACCCAATTGAACATATATGGCATCAGCTTAAGTCAGCAGTTCGAAGGAATAATACTTCTCCAACCTTAAATTCAACTGTGTTAGCTCTTATTCAAACAGAAACTGCAAACATTCCTGATAGCAGCTGTGCCAAATGTGTTTCCCCATATTAAAAAGGTGGAAAAGTCATATATGGATATGGAAAAAATTCCCAAAGAAACGTTTATTATCAATTTGGATGACGACAGTGAAAGTGAAACTGATCTTCGTGAGTAATTTTGTTTATAAATACCTTTTATCGAGAAACTGAACTTTTTATGAGGTATAAAGTTTGACATTTTACATTAATTAGGTATATCATATATTATTATATAATATTATAATATATATATTATTATCATAAATTATATATAATAAACAATTCTCAATTATATTCAGTAATTTTTCCTTAATAATTCAACCCAACATCATTATACCTACCTATAAAACAAAATTTAATGGCTAGGGCAGGTACAACTCTGCGTAGAATGCACCGCCTGCTGATAACTCAAGTGGTTGGTGATTTACGACCTTCTCAGATTTCTGGTTCTACCATACCATGGTATATGACCCATAGAACCTCACAAAACCGGCCAACATTATGACAAAATCAAGCTATGACAAATATTACATGGATGAAGTAAACTGAAAACACTGAGATTTTCACAATTTTTCATATATCTATATAAAGATTACTCAAGAGGAGATAAACTAAATTACAATTACTTGGGTACGATATAAATAATAGGAGCAGGCAGTCAGTTGGATGTTAGGTACTTAAGTGACTATTGGACGGAAGAATATTCAATTTCCAGTAAACAGATTCAAAAGGGGCAAATTATTCAAATTAATCTGGCCATTTAATAAATATCGTGAGTTCTTGTCTTTCTTAATCTCTAAACATTCTAGGAGATTGAGTTTTTGACCTTCATTTTCTACATGCAAAAGTTCGAAGTCATTAGCAAAGCAATGCTTTTCAGTCAGGAGATGGTTGGCGAAAGTTGAATTAGATTTGCCCTTAAGAAAACTGTGTCTATGCTCGGATATGCGTTGCTTCGAAGTTCTACCTGTCTGTCCAATGTTATAACTTGGACTAGTACCACAAGTTAGTTTATATACTCCAGATCTGTCGGACTGTTCAATTCGATCTTTGTTGTTTTTGATAAATTTTCCCAAAGTATTATTTGTTCTGTAAGCAATATTAATGTCTTAAATAATCAGAAATTTTCTCTGATGGTTTGCCGAAAGGTTTGCTGAAATAAGTGATAACCTTGAAATTTCACTTTGTATTTGAATCGTTTGGATAAACTGAACTAAATAGCCTTTTTATAGCGTTTTTCAGATAGAATGCTGTCAACTAAACTTTAGTTATATCTGTTATTGGTTGAAATTTGTTTAGTTCCATTTGATTCTTTATTGAAATTCTCTTGAATAAAATGAATAAAGCTGGTAAAGCGATAAGTATTCTTGCACTTGTTTCGCTGACGATTGTATGGATATGCTAATCCAAAGCAATTATTTCTTACTTTTCAATGCATTTGAATAAAAGCTTGCCTTTAAAAGTTTTTTTATTAATTATTTTATTTTGTGCTTTTTAGTACTCAAGTTTGCCTTAATCTATGCATTTTTGTTAAAGCATCGTTATTTTTTTTCTGTATATAAGTTCTGATGAGACCATCTAAAGATTACCTCATCCGCCATCTTGGAGTTGCCATCTTCAATTTATTAATTTTAACTGAAAATCAATGATCTCCGACTAAATTCATAATCTCCAACCCAAAAGACCCCGACATACCAATTTTGAATCGAATCTGGCCATAATTACGAAACTCATCCGACATCTTGAATTTATGAATTTTCATAAAAAATTCATAATCTCCCACCCTGAAAACCCCTACATACCAGTTTTGAATCGAATCGGACCATAAGTAACATGACATTTTCAGCAGCATTTACTAACTCTGGTGGTGTCCCGCACACCTGGACATTATCATCACTGTTCATTTTGAATAATTTTAAATATTTTTTAACGATAAGTAGGTATTAAACCAAAATAAGTAGTGAATCTCTTACTTTTGTCACAACAATAAACAAACAGTGATTGTCAAGGACACAAGTTCATTGGCAATGCGATGGTAATAAAAAATTTGTTATGCATTTATGAAAATTCTTTGATTTATCATAATGTTGATGGAGATTTCAGAAAAAATAGTATGTACCTCGTAGTAAAATCATATTCCCAGACTTCAATGCTCGTTGGCCTCGGCCAACAATTTACATGGTCATCCGGGAATGTACTACTAGATATACAATGTACTAATATTTTTCTGAAATCATTTTGTGTTTTTTATTTTAGTGCATCCCAAGTGTCAGTAGTATAGTATTGCCGTATCATCTGCGAAACCAAGAATAAAACTACCACTTTGAAGAGAGTATAATTCATTTACATAAATATTGAAAAATCGTGTTTATTGTTTACTCGGAAATGACCGAAATTATTCCGCGTTATCGAACGGAAATTGATCTTACTCATTTCTACATCCTCTGTTCTGAGTTTTATTCAACCAGTCAGTGCATTCCAGGTGTTTGATGCCATCGGACCAGCTAGGCGATTTCTTAGACCTGCTTCTCTTCTCCTTCCATGATTTCCAATCAATAATCACACAAGCCTCACCCAACTTCATTTTAGTTATAGTTTTTCCAATATCAATTGCAGAAGCATAAAAAAGTCTTGCGGCGAAATCCTGTGAGCAGCAGTTGCGGAGATAACTAATTTCATTTAGATATTTTAAGATTTCAAAAATACTTCATAAATAATGAAAAATGAAAAAAATTAAAGACAAGCTTTTATTTATACAAATACATTAAGCAAAAAAAATAATTTCTTTCATTGTTTGATGTAGGTTACTAGAATATCCTAAAACGTATTTCGATCGGCACACACCAAGACCACAGACGCTACTGGTTTTTAATCTCTCAGAGCTATTAAAACACAATTATAACGCGTGATTTATGACCTTCCAGTATAGACACGCCTATACAAGCATCGATGTCCGACGAGTGGCCCAGACGAATCGGTTGTAGAAAAGCGACAGCTGTCACTCAGGTCCACGTTGACTGCGGCTCTTTTGATCTACCGTATGCCGACGGCAAATGTTTACGAGTAGTACAGATTATTTTTCGTTCAGTTTCTTCGCATATACGCTCGTGTTAGCGAAGTGAGTTTTTATTCGCTCCCTATAGAAACAGCTTCTGCAATTGATATTGGATGGACTATACCTGTGTGAAAACAGCAGCAAAAAGATAGCAGCCAATTTGCCGAAGATTGCCGAACGATCAGTGGCGTCGGACTCAAAATTTATTTGGGGTTCAGCGAAGATGTGAAAAGTATTATCCTCATTTTCTCCCTTACAAAACGGAAAATCGTAAAATACTTATGAATTACTTTCAGAATGATTCCCAACACCATTTAATCCAAAAAATGATAATTCTGCAGCACGGTGGGATCATAATGTGCCAAGCTGAAAACTGTCTCAACGAAAGTGGATACATATTATTCTCCCTTATACATAGAATCATTTCGCGTGACGAAAAAATTTGCATTACTTGCAGAAGGGGTGAAATACCAACCCCAATTGGAAAAAAATCGATTTCGAGGTTGAGACCTAAAACTGCCCCAACGAAAGTAATAACAGATCGTTTATGAAAATGCAGAGAATCATTTGGCGTTGAAAAAGATTCTTGCATTACTTGCAGAGGGGGTGAAATACCAACCCCAATTAAAAAAAAAGATTTCGGGTCAGGACCTAAAACTGCCCCAACAAAAGTATTCATAAATCATTCTTGACAATACAGACAATCATTTGAGATACAAAAAAATTCTTGCATTACTTGCAGGGGGGGTGAAATACCAACCCCAATTAAAAAAAAAGATTTCGGGTCAGGACCTAAAACTGCCCCAACAAAAGTATTCATAAATCATTCTTGACAATACAGACAATCATTTGAGATACAAAAAAATTCTTGCATTACTTGCAGAGGGGGTGAAATACCAACCCCAATTTGGAAAAAACGATTTCGGAGTTAAGACCTAAAACTGCCCCAACGAAACTAATTACAGATCATTTTTAACAATGCAGAGAATCATTTGGCGTTGAAAATCTGCATTACTTAGAGGGTGAAATATCAACCCCAATTAAAAAATACTTCGGGTAAGACTTGAAACTGCCCCAACAAAAGTATTCACAGATCATTCTTGACAATTTAGAGAATCATTTGGTGTAGATAAAAATTCTTGCATTACTTGAGGGGGTGAAATACCAACCCCAATAAAAAAAACTATTTTTGGGGTAAGACTTAAACTGCCCCGACGAAAAAAATTACAGATCATTTTTGACAATACAAAGAATCATTTGGGATGGAAAAAAATTTTTGCATTACTTGCAGAGGGGGTGAAATACCAATTTAAAAATAGTTTTTTCTTTAATTGGGGTTGGTATTTCACCCCCTCTGCAAGTAATGCAAGGATTTTTTTCAACGTCAAATGATTCTCTGCATTATCAGAAATGATCTGTTATTTCTTTCGTTGGGGCGGTTTTAGGTCTTAACCCCGAACTCGATTTTTTTTTAAATTGGGGTTGGTATTTCACCCCCTCTGCAAGTAATGCAAGAATTTTTTTCAACACCAAATAATTCTCTGCATTGTCAAAAACGATCTCTTATTACTTTCGTTGGGGCAGTTTCAGGTCTTAACCCCGAAATCGATTTTTTTCCAATTGGGGTTGGTATTTCACCCCTTCTGCAAGTAATGCAAGAATTTTCCTCAACAGCAAATGATTCTCTGCAGTGTCAAGAATGATCTGTGATTACTTTCGTTGAAGCAGTTTCAGGTATTACCCCCGAAATAGATTTCTTTTAAATTGGGGATGGTATTCTACCCCCTCTGCAAGTAATACAAGAATTTTTTTCAACGCCAATTGATTCTTTGCATTGTCAAAAATGATCTGTTAATGCTTCCGTTGGGGCAGTTTTAGGTCTTAAACCCGAAATCATTTTTTTTAAATTGGGGTTGGTATTTTATCCCCCCCCCCTTCAAGTAATGCAAATTGTTTGCCACGCGAAATGATTCTATGTATAAAGAAGAATAATATGCATCCACTTTCGTTGAGACAGTTTTCAGCTTGGCACATTATAATCCCACCATGCTGCAGAATTATAATTTTTTGGATTAAATGGTGTTGGGGATCATTCTGAAAGTAATTCATAAGTATTTTACAATTTTCCGTTTCGTAAGGGAGAAAATGAGGATAATACTTTTTACATCTTCGCTGAACCCCAAATAAATTTTGAGTCCGACGCCACTGATCGTTCGGCAATCTTCGGCAAATTGGCTGCTATCTTTTGGCTGCTGTTTTCACACAGGTATATCAGTTTACATATTCGAGCAGCAACATGTCACTTTGGATAATCAACGGATTTCTTCGTTGGTTTTATCTCGCAACCATATGCCTAGGATCCTTTTCTCCATTTGTCCTTAGCAATTTTTATTTTATTGATAATATGTTTCAGAATTCCGTTCTATGAATGAATGAAGGTTGTATTCTTTGATCAAATTTTTTCACTGTCAACGTTTTTATTTTTATTTATACAGGGTGTCCCGAAACTATGGTGCCAAATTGGAACGGAAGCTTCCCCTCTAAAAATAAATAGGACTTTCCTAATTTATTTTTTCTCGAATGTCATTCGTTGCAGAGATACAGAGTGTTGAATATAAAAAATTGAAAGTATTTTTGATTCATGGCTTCCTCAGTTTTGAAAAATTTTCAATTACATTTCATGGATTGTTTTCGTTCAATAAGAGCTTTAATAAAAAAAACACTTTTTCAGTTGCCACCAGTGGTATACAAAAAGGGTATCATGGTCCCTTTTCTGCCTTATTTTTTTATTTTTCACGACACTGGTGAAATCAGAAAAAGTATAGCTAGAAATAACAGAAGTTGACAGAATTACATTCTCGTGTCTAAGTATTATTTTTCAAACGGCGACAATTTCTTGACAAGTACTTTCCGAAAAAAGGATTTTTTAACGAATCTAACGATACTAATTTATTCGCGATTGGATTGAAAATAACATAAATTAGAAATTACTAAGGAAAATACTGGATAATAATTTATTTACTTTTGTCAAGTGTGCCATGGATAATAATTTATTAACTTTCACTGTAGTAAATTTTCAAAGTGCATTCCTCCTTGTTCAAGACACATTTTGATTGTTTATCTAATCACGTTTCGTAACATTTGAGGCGTTATACTTCTGAATGCCCGTAGAATTATATCTTCTGAGATTTCAAGAGTGGCTGGGGCTGTTGCGGAGCAAACCTTTTCTTTAACGTATCCCCAAATGAAGAAATCGAGCACAGTGAGATCCGGTGAGCGGGCAGGCCACCGTACTGGACCATTGGTTGTAATAGTTTGTTTATTGTAATGATATCAAATCAACTTTATTTTCAACAACAACAGTCATTACATTATTGGCTGATAAGAGCTATTTCAATGTAATATAATTATTCATCATGTTAGCTATACAAAAACAAAATATCATAAAAAAGGAGACTTAAAAAAAAATATATTGAGAGTAAAATACAATAATCCTTATACAACATTAATCTTGCTTCTTCCAGAGTGGAGTAAAATACACCTGGGCGTATGTCGCCTATTTTGTGCTTTTTTTGCCCCACTTGAAGAAGTATTCAACTTCTGTAATAACATTTTATATGCATATAACAGCAGTGGTAGAGAATGAAGATGATAATGAAAAATGTAAATGAAAACAAAGAATAATACAAATTTATAAAACAAAAATTATAAGAAAATATAAAAATAATAATGATGGTACTAAAAATGATAATCATGATGATAATGATAATGCAGAGGAAGGGATAGCGATCGGCGATGCAGGATTTTGAGGTGAGTCTTCGAATCTTTTGTATTTTAAAATATTATGAATGTTATCGGGTTCTCTAGTATGTGTTGCTTGAGGGTCGATTTAAATTAACTTATATTTTTTATTTTTTTCAGGTGTGTTGGAAGAAGGTGGTACAGTTTAGGTCCGAAGAAGAAAACAAATCTTTGTGTATGACTTTTTTTGAAGAGCGGAATTTTGATATTCAAGTTTTCGACTGATCTTGTGGTTTTGTGAGCGATGAAACTAAATTTCTGGATATTCGAAAACATCCATATCAAACATTGGTAGCTGTATAGGGATCTAATGTTAAATATTTTGGTTTCCCTGTATAGTTGCTCCGTTGGGAAACGTCTAGCACTTTTAAATGTAATTTTCATTAATGAATTTTTAGTTGTTTGTAGGCAATTGATAGCATTATTGAATGCTCCTCCCCACACAACAATACAATATCTGAGTATGGATTCTGCCAAGAAATTATATAAAATTAACATATTTTTTCGAGAGAGTATATCCCTAAGGGTGTACATGAACATGAGAAGTCTCATCCTTTTTATAACTTGTGTTCTTTCCACCTCATATGTTGGTCAATAACTACGCCCAGATATTTTATGGATGTCGCTTTTTTCTATTTTTGGGCAGTTGCATATCATGTTCTTAGTGCAGGTGGGCATGTGTATTCTGAGTTTGTTGCTAGGGTTAATATCAGAGTTTAATGAAAGCACATAAATTTTGTCTTTTATATTAAGACTCAGTAGGCTATTGTTGAACCAGATTTTCAATTTCTGTAGGTTTTCCTCAGCTCGATTGAAGATATTATTGTTATGATCAACCTTTTACA